>PVJA010004670.1:17673-60656 GCA_004027025.1 Myocastor coypus | reverse complement strand
AAAAGAGCTTTTGTTCTCTTGGCCCACTGCTCAGTTCTGCTTAGAGCAATACTCTTTGCTTTTCTGGACATTGGGCTTGATAGTGTCACTGCCAGGCTTCCACCCAGCTGGGCACACTTCTCCATGTTTGTCAGTGAACTGGAAGGCCTGAACAGGTCTCAGAGTTTCATCTACAGAGCGGCCAACAGGAAGGTCGTTTACTGTGATCTGCCAAAGGATACCCTTATCATCAATGATAAAGAGCCCCCTGAATGAGATGCCTTCATCAGCTTTTAAGACCCCATAATCCTGAGCAATGGTGCTGTTGGGATCTGACACCAAGGGAATGTTCATAGGCCCCAATCCTTGTTTCTTGGGTATGTTGATCCATGCCAGATGACAAAAGTGAGAATCCACAGAAGCACCAATCACTTGGCAGTTAAGTTTCTTAAATTCTTCAGCCCTGTCACTGAAGGCAATTATCTCCGTGGGGCACACAAAGGTGAAATCAAGAGGATAAAAGAAGAACACAACGTAGTCATTCAGGCTGATATCTTTGAACTGACCATCTGGCATAACAGCTGTGGCTTTAAAGTTGGGGGCAGGGTGCCCAATTTTGGTGCTTCCAGAAGACATCTTGCTATCAGCTGGCTTCAACAAGGGAGGTAGGCCCACACACGCACCAGTTCACACACTGGGATCTCCCCACCACAAATCACCAACACAGGGACGAGGAGCGATCCATTTGCCTTAGCCTCCACAGTGATTGCACTAGTCAGTCTATACTTTAGGCAACAGTGGAAAAGGGTCGCCTCTTCCTCACAGCCTTTGTTTTGGGTTGGTTTCTGCCATTCTTCGGGGAGTGGGGTGGACTCTCAGCCTTGTTTTAATTCATATACATTTTTCATGTATTTATTTCCTGTTTCTACTTCTTCATTTAAAAAGTATCTGTTCATTTCAGAGGTCTATGTTTGGAATGGGTCTTTAAATTTGGAAGATCTGATTTTTTGAGTTCTGTATATATTCCAGCTATTAGTCCTTTGAGGAACAGATGTTAAACTTATTTTTTGCACACTGTGTGTTGTCTCTTTATTCTGTTGGTGGTTTCTTTTGTTGTGCAAAGCTTTTTAACAAGATGAGATCCCAGTTGTTGAACCTTTGTTCAACAACTATCACATCTGGGTAATTGTCTTTTTTTTTCAGGCTGGCCTTGAACTCACAGTGACCCTCTAGGCTCAGCCTCCCAATGCTGGGATTATAGGTGTGTGCCACCACCCCCCAAGGTCTAATGCCACAAAGTCTTTTCCTACACCTGTGTCTTAAGAACTCTCTACCTGTTCTGTCTTCCATCAGACTTCAGCAGAAAACAGTGTTTCTGTTTCAGCATTTAGATCTCTGGAGGCTGGGGACCTAGCTCAGTGGTAGAACCCTTGCCTAGCAAGCTGGAAGCCCTGGGTTTGGTCCCCAGCACCAAAGACAGAAAAATAACCCTCAAATGAAAAACAAAAGAAAGAGAAAATTTTTTTAGAATTTTTTTTTCATGATACCAGGGATTGAACTCAGGACCTTGTGCTTGCCGAGCAAATGTTTATTCTACTGCGCTATCTCCCCAGCCCCCTAGATCTTTGATACATCACAATTTTATTTATTTTTTTCACAGATCAGCCTGTCGTGATCTGGCTGTTTTTCAGCCTTCCAGGTGTTGGGGATTACAGGCATTCCACATGACACTCAGTTCAATTGCCATCTCAGTATGCTCTGAGGGGCGGGGCTGGCACAGCATGCTGGGGATCAAACCGTGGTCACTGTGCTCTGCCTAAGCAGGCACTTTAGTCCTCTGAACTATCTGGCTGGCCCTAAAACCGTGGTAACTTTAATTTGCCACCTTTAACTTATGAACTAGGTTTGTGGTTTTTTAACACAATCTAAAACAAATCAGAAAATTGTATAAATTATACAGTTTTGAAATTTACAAAATTGTAAATACAATTTACAAATCTCAGGCTATTTCTCTGTTATTTAGTACTGTGTCATACCTGAGCAATCCCAGTATACCCAGTAAAATACGTCCTCAGTACAGTAATTTTTACCTTCAAGGAGAAAAGTGGACAAGATTTAGAGGAAACAGAAATAGCAGAAGAGAAAGAGATCAGAAGCAAGGCTGGAAGACAAAGGAAGATTATGTGAATTTTGGGAAACTGGTGAAGAAAGCAAGAGGGAAAGAGGGAAGAAAGAAAGAAAAGCAAGAATAGAACAAAACAGGAACAACAAAAACCAGAAATAATTATCACACTCATAAAATACCCATTTCAGAGTGTTTCACCTGTCACTGGTAAAAGAAGTGGACAGATAGATCCATGTGGATTAAACCAGCAAGCTGGCCATAGATTATGGCAGGGTAGCGGATAAGCCCAGCAAGCCTTGCCTTTAGTTCTGCTGGTGTCCAGAGTGATTTCTGGCTAAGGCTGGAACTGGATTTGTGTAGCTTGCAGTACTCCACGTGTCTCCTGCTGGCTTGCCTGCACTTCCTTGACCACCTGTGACTTAAGCTGAGTTCTACTTCACCCGTGCACTGGGACCCACTAGAAAGAGCCAGCCCCAGTTGCTTGGCCTCTCTCCAAGATAGCTAGAGGCCAGTTACCCTCTCCTGGGATATATCTGAATAACTCAGCAGCCACTGCAGTCCACTGTGTCCACTGCTCCATTCCATGGGTGTTTCTCAGAGAAAGCCTTTGAGATCATCAGTAGTTGATGTGCATCTGCAGGTTCAAGCTGCGCATCCTGTACAACAAGTCCTGGCTCTCAAGAAGCCACTGCTTGCCACCTCCTCCCTCTGTGTTAAGGTTTCTCTCTTTGCTTTCCCCATGGGCTTCAGTTTTCACTTTACATCCTTGCTGGATTCTAGGGACCCACTTTCTTCTCCTCCTCAAATTACTATATTCCAGCATCTGGCCTTCAAATCTCAGAGAGGCTCTTTACTACTATACCATCCATTTCAGTTCATTGAAATGTAAAACTGAGGGGGAATATTCTGGAATGAGTTTGGTTTCAGCATTTTTTTTTTCTTTTTGTAAGAATGTAAGAGTTAGAACCATGGGACACTTCAATCATAAAATGTAGATTCCAACTCCAGATTAACAACTTTGATTTAAAACCTGGAGGGAAGAGACTGATTCTCACAGTGGTTCATGTGTGCTTTACCTTTTGGGGGAGAACTGTACGCTGATCCCATGCCACCAGGACAGCCTCTTCCCATCATGAGACAACCATGTGCAGTCAGAGAATCCATGACTTTTAGACTTTCAGTCCTGCTGCGCAGTGTCACCAGGAACATAGTGCCTGGAAACAAGACCCTCAATCTTACATCTAAAATAGCCCTTGGCCAGGTTCATGTTATCCAGTGCATTAGGATTGTGATTTTTTAAAAATGTTCCAATCTTTTATTGGCTTTTTTCCTTTTTAAATTACTTTTAGTAAGAAATAACAATGTGAGAGTTTCAAAACACATTCATAGTACATTCCCAATAATTGATGTAATGTATATTGTTGTCCTCATAGGGAGACATGAGAGAAGTCTTGTGGAAAGGTTAGGGAAAAAGCATTCATGGTCCACTTAAAAACTCATGTTTCTCCCAGAGCTCTGCCATCTTCATGGGAAGGGAGCATCAGAATGCCACACCTGTTCCAGTGCCAAGCAGTGTGAGTGTGAACATCACCTCCTGCCTTCCAGTTGCTGTTATTCAGAGCATAGGATGCAGACATGATAATTTTTCTAATCATTATTGGTACAAAAATTTCTTGTCATTGAACTAAGAAAAAGTAGTTGTGTGTGTAGTTTGATATTCCATAATAATGGGTTATTGGCAACTGGAAGTGTCAGAAGCTGTTGACTTAAACCTTTTACAGCTCAACATACTAATCTTTTTATTTATTTATTTATTTTTTTCTTTTTGAGACAGGGTCTCACTATGCAGTTGAGGCTGGCCTTGAGCTCACTTTTGTAGCCCAGGCTGGTCTCGAACTCGCACCAATCCTCCTGCCTCAGCCTCCCGAGTACTGGGATTACAGGCGTGCGCCACCACGCCCGGATAAAATTTTATTTTTTATTTTTATTTATTTATTTATTTTTTGTCTTTTTGAGACAGGGTCTCACTATGCAGTTCAGGCTGGCCTTGAGCTCAGTTTTGTAGCCCAGGCTGGTCTCGAACTCACACCGATCCTCCTGCCTCAGCCTCCCGAGTGCTGGGATTACGGGCGTGCGCCACCACGCCCAGCAAATCTAACTTTTTATGTCTCATGGTTAAACATGTCTGCTGGGTGGCTAAGAGCAAGTTAAAGCAAGACCTGTATAACAGAACATGTAACTTTTGTATTTCCTAAGGTCAGTCAAATCCCCCCCCCCCCAGGATTTACCTTGAAATCATGTATAGTGCTTTGTAGAACTGTTGTTAGTGTCAGCCATCTGGAAACTAAAACTTGACCCAGGTCTATCACCATGCTAAACTATCACCACTAAACTAAAGTCAAAATGGATTAAAGATCTAACTATTAAAAGAGAAACACTAAGCTGGGCGTGGTGGCTCACGCCTGTAATCCCAGCACTCGGGAGGCTGAGGCAGGAGGATCGCTGCGAGTTCGAGACCAGCCTGGGCTACAAAAGTGAGCTCAAAGCCAGCCTGAACTGCACAGTGAGACCCTGTCTCAAAAAGCCAAAAAAAAAAATAAATAAAAATAAAAAAATAAATAAATAAATAAATAAATAAAAAGAAACACTAAATCTCCTGGAATAGAAAGTGGGAGAAAATCTTGAAGATGTCAGGGTAGGCAAACAGTTCATGGGATTATGATTTTTAAAGCAGGCATGTGTACTTTCTGGGATACCAGGCCTTATTTTGCTTTTTTTTTTTCCCCCTATTATATTTTTAAGAGTAAAAATAGCAGAAACAAAAACAGGAGAAAAAAAAGTGATGAGTACATATAGTACAGAATTTCTTTCTTTTTTTTTTTTTTTTTTTTTTTTTTTTTTTTTTTTTTTTTTTTTTGTCTTTTTGAGACAGGGTCTCGCTATGCAGTTCAGGCTGGCCTTGAGCTCACTTTTGTATCCCAAGCAAGTCTCTAACTCGCACCGATCCTCCTGCCTCAGCCTCCCAAGTGCTAGGATTACAGGCATGCGCCACCACGCCTGGCAGTACAGAATTTCAAAACAAGAAAAATTTAACAGTGGTTGCATTACATATTTTCATCATCAAGCCAGTATAGATCAACAGACATAGGTATGTAACACTGATCAAACAATTAAACATTAACACTTTCGAAAAACATTAATTTTTTTAACTCTTCCAATTGCATTTTGTATTTAAGTCACTCTTCTAAAAAATAAAATAAATAAATAAATAGATAAATAGATAGATAGATAGATAGATAGATAGATAAAATTATAGTGGTTGAGACTGCAGAAAACGCAAGGTCCCAAGATTGATTCCTGGTGCTGCCCAAAATTTATTTATTTATTTATTTCTTCCTTTGGGTCCTTAAACTAGGGAGACTATATGATATTTGCATATGTACATCTGGTTTATTTCACTTATGAGTATACGTTCAAGATATGTCCATTTATATATGAAATCTTTCAGTTTATCATTCCTTATAGCTGAATAGTATTCCGTTTTATGAAAATACCATCTTTTTCAACCAATCTTCAGATGATAGACATTTTGGTTGTTTCCAGGATTTATCTATCACAAATTGTGGTGCTATAAACATAGGTGCACAGATATTACTGTGATATGATGTTTTCAGTTCTTCTGGAAAAATTCTCAGTAGGGGGATAGCTGGATTGAATGGGATTTCCAGCTCTAGTTTTTTAAGGAGTCTCCACACTGCTTTCCATAATGATTGTACCAGTCTGCATTTCCACCAGCAGTGGAGAAGTGTTCCTTTTTCCCCACAGCCTCTCCAACATTTACTGTTGGTTGATTTCTTTATGGTAGCCATTCTTTCTGGGATGAGATGGTATCTAAGTGTTGTTTTGATTTGCATGTCTCGAATGGCCGGTGATGTGGAACATTTGTTCATGTATTTATAGGCTTCTTGAATTTCTTACTCTGAGAAGTGTGTGTCCATCTCAGATGCCCATTTCTGGATTGGATCTTTGAATTTGGGGACCCTAATGGTTTTTAGTTCTTTATAAATTCTAGATAGAAGACCTTTGTCTGAATATTCATTAGTTAAAAATTTTTTGAAATTTGTAGGTTGTCTTTTTCACTCTACCGGTAATTTCTTTGGACATGAAAAAACTTTCATCCAGAAGAAGTCCCATTTGTTAATTATTTCACGTGTTAAATGTGCATTTTAGCCGGGCGTGGTGGCTCACGCCTGTAATCCCAGCACTCGGGAGGCTGAGGCAGGAGGATTGGTGCGAGTTCGAGACCAGCCTGGGCTACAAAAGTGAGCTCAGGACCAGCCTCAACTGCATAGCGAGACCCTGTCTCAAAAAAAAAAAAGACAAAAAAAAAAAAAATAAAAAAAAAAAAAAATAAATGTGCATTTTGATTCTTGTCTATAAACTCTTTGCTTACCCTGATGTCTTTAAGATTTCCTCTGACTTTCTCCTCTAGGAGGTTTAGAATTTCTCTTTTAATATTTAGATCTTTAATTCATTTTGATTTTAGTTTAGTGCATAGTGATAGACCTGGGTCAAGTTTTAGTTTTCGACATGTAGAGAGCCAGTTTTTCCAGCACCATTTGTTAAAGAGGCTATCTTTCTACAAGTAAACATGTTTGTCCCCTTTGTCAAAATTAAGGTGGCTGAGTGTGTATTTACTTCTGCATCTTCTGATCTATTCCATTGATCCTCAGGTCTATTTTTTTTTTAGCCAGTACCATGCTGATTTTATCATGGTAGCTCTGTAGTATAATTTTAGATCAGGAATTGTAATACCTCCTGCCTTACCTTTTTTGCCCAGGATTGTCTTTGCAATTCTGGGTCTTTTTTGGTACCAAATAAATTTTAGGAATGACTTCTCCAGGTCTGTGAGGTATGTTGATGGTATTTTGATAGGAATTAGATTAAATCTATATAACAATTTAGGGAATATGGCCATCTTCACAATATTGGTTCTTCTTATCCAGGAGCAGGGAATATCTTTCCATTTTCTGAAATCCTCTAGGGTCTCTTTTTTCAGAGTACTATAGTTTTCATTGAAAAGCTCTTTTACTTCTATAGTTAGGTTAATTCCTAAATATTGCATTTTCTTCAGTGCTATTGTAAAGGGTATTGTTTCTCTAATTTCTCTCTGTTTGTTATCTGTATAGAGGAATGCCATTGACTTTTGTGTGTTGACTTTGCAATCTGCTATGCTATTGAATTTGTGTATTAATTCTAATAGCTTGTTGGGGTCTTCCAAATAAATTATAATGTCATCTGCAGATAACAATAATTTAACTTCTTCTTTACCTATTTTTTTCTTTGATAAGTTTTTTTTTCGATTTAATGAGAAAAAAGATAACAAAGAAAGTTACCAAACAGGTTAGTAGGACAGTTGCAATAGTTATTACATTGCAATTGTTATCTTGATAGTAGCTATTCAGAGAACAAAATTCAGACCTGATTACTTTTCTAAGCATTATTGGTACCAACATAATTTCTCATTGAACTATGAGAAAGTAGTTGTATGTGTAGTCCAGTAGTCCAGAATAGTAGTGCATTATCAGCAGAACTGGCAAAGTCAGAGCCTGTTGATTTGAGCCTTTTACAGCTCAGCATATTAACATGGCTTTACTTTTTATACCTTGTGGTTAAACTTATCTGGTGGGTGACTAAAATCAAGTTAAGGCAAAGCTTATAAAGCAAAAAAATATAACTTTTGTATCTGAAAATGTCAGTCAAATCCCCTCAGGATTTACCTTGAAACCATGTCCAGTGTTTTGCCAGTGTCAGCCATCTGGATGAGTCAGGGCCATTGTTTGACCAGTTTGCTCTCTGTCTTCCTTTCAAGTTCTTAAACTTCTTTTCTTTTTCCAATTTTGCATGCTTATACTTAATAATCTAAGCAATCTAGTTGAAGACAACACTTAACAATACAACAAATACTGTCCAACTCATATTTTGTTTAGAATTCTGTATCATTTCTAATTTATTTATGATCACTATTTCTAGTCTCTTTATTTATTTATTTATTTATTTATTTATTTTTTGCCTTTTTGAGACAGGGTCTCACTATGCAGTTCAGGCTGGCCTTGAGCTCAGTTTTGTAGCCCAGGCTGGTCTCGAACTCACACCGATCCTCCTGCCTCAGCCTCCCGAGTGCTGGGATTACAGGCGTGAGCCACCACGCCCGGCTTAATTTTTTTTTTTTTTTTTTTTTTTTTTTGGTGGGACCAGGGTTCGAACCCACAACCTTGCACTTGCCAGACAGGCATCTGTTCCACAGAGCTATTTCCCCAGCCCCTCTAGTCTCTTTAAAAAATAAAAAAAATTAAAAATCTTTCTGTATGGAACAAAATTTATAAAGTCAGTCCTTTAGGTCACACTGGGCTAAAATAATGTTCATTGTCAGTCCATCTTTTATTCACCCCAGTTACCCATGAAACATGCTCTCAAATCTGTACCATGCAGAATGTGCACTACTGGTATGATAAAAAATGTCAGTCACTGCTCAACATAGTGAAAATAAACCTAATGCAAATATATGAAAATACTGATAAGAGAAAAACCTATACTGGTAAGAGAAAAACCTAAGTTTTTTTTTTTTTTTTTTTTTTTTTTTTTTTTTGTCTTTTTGAGACAGGGTATCGCTATGCAGTTTAGGCTGTCCTTGAGCTCACTTTTGTAGCCCAGGCTGGTCTCGAACTCGCACTGATCCTCCTGCCTCAGCCTCCCGAGTGCTAGGATTACAGGCGTGAGCCACCACGCCCGGCTGAAAAACCTAACTTTGTTATGAGTGTTTATGCCTGCTCAGGAGTGACCACAGGTGGCACAGAACTTGAAAAGGACTACTCTTTACCTATTTTTATTCCTTTTATTTCTATCTCTTGTCTAATGACTGTAGCTAATGATTCCAGAACTATATTGAATAGGAGTGGTGATAGAGGACATCCTTGTCTTGTACCAGATTTGAGAGTAAAAGGCTTCAGTTTTTCCCCACTGAGAATTATGTTAGCTGTTGGATTATCATAGATGGCTTTTATCAGATTGAGGTAGTCCCTCTATTCCTATTTTCTGCAGTATTTTGAACATGAATGAGTGTTGGACTTTGTCAAAAGCCTTTTCTGCATCAATTGAGATGATCATGTAATTTTTGGCTTTGGCTCTATTGATATAGTGTATCACATTTATTGATTTGCATATATTGAAACCATCCTTGCATTCCTGGGATGAATCCTACCTGGTCATGGTGTATAATCTTCTTGGTGACTTGTTGCATTCTAGTGGTGAGTATTTTATTGAGGATTTTTGCATCTATGTTCATGAGAGAAATTGCAGGCCTTATTTTTCTAGTTAGGTTTTTAAAGGACTTTGGTCTGATAAAACTGTACTACCACTATTACCAAAGTTCATTTCACTCATTCATTCAGCAAATATCGACTGATTGAGCTTTTGCTATGAGCTTAGGTAATGAGGATATAGCAATGAACAAAACAGACCAAAATGTTACATCCTACTAGAGAAATGACATCTGGGAAGGGTGGCACAGGCTTATAATCACGGTGCTCAGGAGGCTGATGCAAGAGGATTGGTACAAGTGCAAGTCCAGCCCAGGCTGCATAGTGAGCTGAAAGCCAGCCTGAACTACATAGTAAGAATATGTCTCAAACAAACAAGCAAATCAACAGAACAGATAGCTGACAATAAACCAATGAAACATTTAGAATGCTAGAAATGTAGGAGATAAATAGGGAAAGAAGAATATAGGTGGTGTCAGGTATTAGGGAGACATTAGAGAAGGCCTGGGGAAAGGTTAGGGGAAAAGCATTCATGTTCCACTTAAAAACTCATGTTTCTCCCAGAGCTCTGCCATCTTCATGGGAAGGGGGCGTCGGAATGCCACACCTGCTCCAGTGCCAAGCAGTGTGAGCGTGAGCATCCCCTTCTGTCTTCCAGTTGCTGTTGGGTTTCTGGCTGTGTCCAGCGTCATCACTATGTCCGCCCCTTTCTTCCTGGGGAAGATCATTGACATCATCTATACCGACCCCACCTCAGACTATGGTGAGAACCTGACCCACCTCTGCCTGGGCCTCACCTGTGTGTTCCTGTGTGGAGCTGCTGCCAATGCTGTCCGAGTCTACCTCATGCAGTCCTCAGGTGAGGGATATCTCTGCACGCTTAGAAAGATGAGGGGACCGACCTGTGTTTGATTTGGCCTGAAGGTTCACTGTCCAAAGCTCCTGTCTCCTGTCCTGTATCACATTTGGTGGGGACCAGTCTGAGTTTTTGGACAGAGAAGGCCAAATATGTTTTTCTGGACCAAGCTTTCTCTTCTCATTCTTCTTTTTCAAGGTCAGACTTGAAAAGAAAGGCAAACTCCAAATCCATCCTAATACAAGGTTTAAGGACAAGGATCTTGGCCACAGGGTGGAGTTTTGGACTTCTTCAAGGCATTGCAGAAACCTGTCTGCTCTGTACTTGTGTGGTGGGCTGGGATGGTAGCTTACACAGTTTCTGTGGAGAGGCCTGTTATCCCTGGCAGAGCCAGACACTGCCTCTTAAGTCCTCTTTGTCTCATTCAGCTGATAGCATTCTCCATGAATGATTAAGCTAGTGTTTGCCATTTTGAATTTCAGTGCAGAAAAAGATTGTCCTGCCTGGCAAGTGCAAGGTCCTGAGTTTGATCCCTGGTTCTGGAAAAAAAAAAAAAAAAAAAAAAAAGAATTGTCGGCAAGGAACAAAATTAGCTTGTAGAAATTAAAACAATAAAACTGTGAATAATACTTTTAAAATATATCTTGGTCATGCTGTATTTTATTACTGTCTTTGCCTCTTCCATGCCCACAGCTATATTTATAAAGATGATTTTCAGTACACCATGGTTGAGTCATTCTGTCTGTACTGGTAGGATCCATGTGACAGAGGCCTCATGGTTCTGGTACCAGGCCGAGTGACTGCATATCAGGCACTGACTTTGATGGTATTGGCTGCTGTTCCTGCCATGAGCTTGTTTCTTTGCTTTGCAGGCCAGCGGATTGTGAACAGGCTTCGGACCTCACTGTTCTCCTCCATCCTGAAGCAGGAGGTTGCTTTCTTTGATAAGACTCGCACAGGAGAACTGATTAACCGCCTCTCATCCGACACTGCACTGCTAGGGCGCTCAGTGACAGAAAACCTCTCAGATGGGCTCAGGGCTGGAGCCCAGGCCTCAGTGGGCGTGGGCATGATGGTAAGTTGGCCTTTTCCCTGGTAGCCTCCAGTGGAGAGTACAGGGGCTTGGTGAACTCTCTTCAGGCACTGTCCTAGAGGCTGGACAGTGAAGGAACATGGGGGTGGCCTTGTGCTGCCTGGCTTCCTCGCTTATACCGCTGCAGAATGGGTGCTATCTGGAGAGAGGGGTTTTCCCTCAGCATATATGAGCCTGGAGTGAAGCAGCAGAGAGAGCAGCTATACCAAGCTGAGGAGCAGGTCTAGGAGAGTGAGTCACATGTCTTCTGTGCAAGTGAACCGTGCACCAGTAGGAATCACTACTCATGGTCTCCAGGAACTCTCTGCCATGGGGTTTGGGGATCTCATACTTGACAGCCTATGGGGAGGGGGGTCTCTGCCACGGGATTTGGGTGGGGGTTCTGTGTACATGGCCTGTGGGGGTGTTTACACTTAGGGGGGGATCTGTGATGCCTCACAGCCCATAAGGAGGATGTCTCTGCACCCTGGCCTGTGGAGTGCTCTGTGCTCTCATAGCCTCCTGGGCTCTGTGCCATGGCCTGCTTGCCTCCAGTGCTAGCTTACCTATCTCATCTGCTCCTTCACCTCCTTAGGCAGTGTCTGTATTTAGAGCAGTGTTGCTGGCTGATGGGAAAACACCAAAAGCCATATATGTGATAATAATATTCTGCTGCCCATATTAAAAATATGAGCAGAATAGATTTATTAGGGGAAAGAACTCTCCTGTCTGAGAAAGGGACAGGAGGGGGGTCTTGAGTGAGTGGCCCCCTGTAAACAAAATTTTATTATAACATTAATGTAATTAACATAAAAGTTTCTGATGAGATATTTCATAATACTTTTTTCATATTGTGACTTCAAAATCTGATGTTTTATAAAGCATTATAACCTGAATGCAAGATTTTCATTGAAAATGTTTGTTCTGCTTTCTTTTTCCTTTTGATACAGGCTTTTTTAAAAAATTGAACCTGGGGCTGAGAGGGTCCACCCTGCATGTGGGGCTGGGGGTTGATCTCAGGTTATTGTACTTGCCAGGTTGGCGCTTATTCCTCTTAGGACCTTGCACTTGCCCGGCAGGCACTTGTGCCCCTGAGCTATCTCCCTGGCTCAAAATTAGTGAAGAGGTTTTTGTTTGTTCTTATGGCAGGGGTCATGCTCCATGTGGGGCAGGGTATCGAACTGCGGTCCTCAAGGTCTGAGTGTGTTCACCAAATCATGTGCTTTAATCCACTGGACTACCTAGAAAGCCTTCAAGATAGGTTCTGGTTGTGTAGTTCATACTGGCTTTGAACTCACTTTATAGCCCAGCATGGCCTTGAACTCTTGGTGATCCTCCCACTTCAACCTACTATGTACTGGAATGATAGATGTGTATTGGCATGCCTGGATTGATTTGCACTCAGATTTCCAATCAAAAAGATCATTTGACATAACCAGGCATATTAAAAAGCTTCCCAGAAAAGCCGGGCATGGTGGTGCATGCATGTAATCCCAGCACTTGGGAGGCAGGAGGATCGGTGGGAGTTTGACACCAGCCTGGGATACAGAAGTGAGCTCAAGGCCAGTCTGAAGTGTATAGTGAGACCTTGTCTCAAAAAGACCAAAAAAAAAAAAAAAAAAAGAAAAGAAAAAGAAAAAGCTTCCCAGAAAGTTGCAGTGCATGTCTGTAATCCCAGCAGTAGGGAGGTTGAGAGGTTGAGATAGGAGGGTTGTTGCAAGTTTGAGGCCAGTCTGCGCTGCCCAGTGAGTTCAAAGGCCAGTGTGGAGTACGTAACAATACTTTGTCTCAAAAGACAAACAGAAGCTTCCTAATAACTGAATGGAATATTGGATTTAAAATTTTAAATTTATTAATTAAAATCACAGTCATATATTTCCCCATCACAGGTGCCACAGATCAAGTGCCCCATGCCAAGGAGGCTCTTAAATTGCATAGCACTGTTTTGGTCCAGTGGATTGACCCTTGGGAGCATGTTGGGAGAGCTGTGGCTTTGCCTTCTCTCAGTCCCCCATATCAGGCTGGAGGAGAAGGGTAAAGCCATAGTCAGCCTGTTAGGTCTGACTTACAGCATGGAAAAAAGTTTTAAGGTCTCTTGTTTTCCCAGCCAATAGGAAAGTAGACTTTCTTTCTTTCTTTTGGAGGAAAAGGCTTATTATTTTAATTTGTGGAAGTTTCAGTCCACAGTGAGCTGGCTCTAAGACAGGGTAGCACACAGCGGAGGGGCAACAGTTCATGATGGTGAAAGACAGAAAAAACATTGAGAGAGAGACAGACAGAGAGAGAGAGAAGCTGGGAAGTAGACTTTCAAAGAAGATAGATAGATAGATAGAGAAAGAGAGAGAGAGAGAGAGAGAGAGAGAGAGAGAAAGAGAAAGAGAGAGAGAGAGAGAAGCTGGGAAGTAGACTTTCAAAGAAGATTTGTCCTATCCTTAACTTCAGCATTTCTAAATGCAAATGGTTCTAGGGTTCAGAAATAGGTCAAGTTGGAAAGTATACTAGAGCCTCTTTTTCTGTAATAGAAGAAAGCTCAATATAGTGAGTCAGTTCAAAGTGTCTGTCTTGGTCTGCCCACACCGCCATAACTGAGTACCACTGACAGGAGCTTAAATGATGGACATTTATTCCTCAGTATCCTAGAGCTGGAAGTCCATAGGTGTTCTGAGATCTTCCTGCTTGCCCTGGAGGCAGCCAGTGTCTAGCTGTGTACTCACATGAAGGAAAGAGCTCTAGTGTCCCTTGCAGGGAGGACATTCTCTCTACACCAGAGCCTATCTTCCACCTTCCCAGACTTCATCTGACGTTAGTCACTTCCTCAAGAGCTCATCCTCCCTCACAGCCACCTTGGGAGTTACGGTATCTATCTACAGGAGCCTATGGGAGCAGGCATTTGACTATGATGGGGCCTCCTGAGGCATTTTCATTGGGAAATGGTGTTTAGCTGGAGGAGCAAGATGTGGCCTAGTTTTCTTTGCACAGATTCCTGGGCCCAGAGCACTAGATTCTAACATTGCCTCTTCTGACTGTTGTTTGATTCAGGGTTTTGGTGACTTTTCTGACTTAGTCACTTCAGTGGGGCACATTATTCTGGTCATTAAGGGTCTCAAGGGGATCCAGACTCAGAAGTCTTGGTATGTGGAGCTGGTGAGATAACTCAGCAGTCTAAAGTGCCTGCTTAGGCAATCAGAGGGACTGTGGTTCAATCCCCATAATCACATGCTATTCCAGCCTCACCCCCAGGGCAGGCTGAGCTGGCCATAACATAAATTAATAAATAAAGTTTAAAAAAAAAAGTCTTGGTGTGTTTTGGCCATTATGGAGCTGAAGAGGCCACTCTGCTGGATAACTGGTCTGTCTGCCCTCTGGTATTGAATAAGGTGGCCTAATGTAGGTGCAATTATCCTGAGGGGGAACTGTTTTGTCTTTCATCAGAAGTACCCTGTCATGTTAATCCTTAGTTGTATGTTTGTGGGATTTTATGATGTCTGAGAAGTCCAGCCACGCAAGAGACACAGCTTGGGACAGCACTTTCCAGTCTGTCTCCATGTACACACTAGGTGGTGAAAAGGTCTCACCACTCTACCTGACAAAAACCTCTTGGTTTTTGTTTTTGACAGTTTTTTGTGTCACCAAGTCTAGCCACCTTCGTTTTAAGTGTGGTCCCTCCAATGTCCATCCTTGCTGTGATTTATGGCCGTTATCTGCGGAAACTGAGCAAAGCCACACAGGATTCGCTGGCGCAAGCGACACAGGTAACAGCCTTCCCGTGCTTGTGAGCTCCAGAATGGGCCCAGAGCCAGAGCTGTGGACAAAGCTACAGAGTATGTGAGCTTTTTATAAAGCACCTTCCTGCTGGGCATGGTGGCACATACCTGTGCCATCTGTACTGGTAGGAAGATGGCAAGTTAAAGCCAGTGTGGGCAACTTAGGGCTGGTGACATAGATCAGTGCTACCAGAGTTAAACTCTTAGTACAAAAGTAAAAGGAGTACCTTTTCCTTATCTCTTTTCTAATGCTTGGCCCTCAAGTCCCAGACATAAAGTACCCTGCATATGGAGTATTTCTGTGCATACCCCAGACAACATCCAATTTAATGCAACATAATACTAGTTTTTCCTTCTTAACATTCCTATTACTGGTAGGGCGAGAAAACTAGTAAGTTTTAGAAATAGTTTCTAGATGACATTGTATCCTTCATTAATTTAGTAAAGCTAGTTTTTTTGTTTGTTTGTTTGTTTGTTTTGGTCTTTTTAAGCAGGATCTCGCTATGCAGTTCAGTCTGCTCACTTTTGTAGCCTAGGCTGGTCTCGAACTCGCACTGATCTTCCTGCGTCAGCCTCCCAAGTTCTGGGATTACAGGCATGTGCCACCATGCCTGGCCTAGTAAAGCTAGTTTTTCAGTGCTGTGTGGTAGCACCTTTTTTAAGACTTAAAATAGTGGACTGAGCATATGCCTAGTACTGGCAAGGTCTGCAGTTCAATCCTTGGCACAGCCAAAAATGACAGTTAAAAAGGAAGTTTTTTTTAAAAAACCTAAATATCTAATGTTTTTATGTCTCAAAAACCATGCTTGTTTATTATTGGAAAGTGAAAATATAGCAAAAAGTACAAAAATACAGATCCTGTCTCAAAATTAATGTCATTAACATTTTGGAATCCATTTCTTCACCTCTGAATAAATATATATTTCTGTCTCTCCTGTCCTGCTATGAGCTGTTCATCATGTGTAGCTGTTTATCATGTATTCATTTGTATCTATAGAATGTGCAGGTATGCTTACACTTCTCTAGACAATACATTTATTCTATATATTTTTTGTTACCTTTTCCTGGCCTAGCATTTCTCCAGTGGCTTTCCATTGATAGTTTTAAATAAGAATCACATGTTAATTTTGCTTCCAGATTGAAATGTGACCCTTCCCCCGGCCATGTGTTTTTCACCCTCACAGCTGGCTGAGGAGCGCATTGGGAACATAAGAACTGTCCGTGCCTTTGGGAAAGAGATGACGGAGGCAGAGAAGTACAGTGGCCGTGTGGACCACGTGCTACAGTTAGCAAGGAAGGAGGCCTTCGCTCGGGCTGGCTTCTTTGGAGCAGTATGTAGACTGCAGACCATTCTGAGGAGGTTGGGAAGGGCAGATGCTATGATGGTGAGAGATTTTTATTCTGTCGATATGCCATGATAGGAAATCATTTTATCTTACTTCAAGCTAAGAATAACAGTCACTTTCAGAAAAGCAGGTAAGCATGCTTAGGTAGGAGGTGGTGGGTGGTGAGGTCAGGGGCTGTTCACCAGTGTGGTTGCAGGCAGCTGCACAGGCCCTGCTTGCCACTGGTCACCAGGGATCCTCAACTTTGTGTAGAGCCCTGGTCCCGGAGCCATAGTCTGTTTGGACAGAATGGCTCTGAGCTGTTGTGATGAGGGCAAATTTGAAACCTACTGAGGATTAGCCAGAATAACTGAAATGCACATCAAGAAAGAAGTATAAAAAAATTGATCAAAATAAATTAAAACAGGAAAGTTGAGGCACGAAGATTGCTGTTAGTTGCTGACCAGCCTGGACTGTAGTAAGCCGAAGGCCAGCCTGAGCTACATGGTGAAATCCTGTCTCAAAAAGATGAAAGAGATCGGGCCAACAAGATAGCTTATGGTCTAAAGTGCCTGCTTACGCAGGTTTAAGCAGCTGTAGGGGGCCGCAGTTTGATCCCTGGTACCACATGCCATGCCAACCGTGTCCTCAGGGTAGGCTGAGTTGGAGAGAGAGAGAGAGAGAGAGAGAGAGAGAGAGAGAGAGAGAGAGAGAGAGAGAACATGAAGTAGCTTAAATAAGACACTAAAATAGGAGATTGTCATGTGGGAAAGATCCATGATGGGTCAACACTTGAAAAGTAGTTAGAGGTGATCCATCCATTGCCACAATTAACTGGCTAGGAAGCAGTGGCCCAGAGAGGGCAGCACCAGCCAGAGCCTACTCAGGGTTGAAGCCCCTCCTTGCAGAGGGCACTCATCAGAACACATGCTGTGCAGAACAGACGCCCACTCTCCCTGTAATCAGAGCAGATCCCTGAGGCTGCTTTTCCCTTTGCAAGCGGAGCAGGTTGAACAAGGCAGGAACCCAGTGTGTAACTTAGCAGCTGGCTTTCCATGGTGATGTTGTTATTTCTATCAATTTACCAAACATTTCAAAACCTTTATTTAAAACTTAGTTGGAATTTATTGTCCAGAAAAGTAAGCCAGAGGTCTTGTTCATGCATTTTGCTTCCTGGGAGGCCTCTGGTCTTGCCTGACTTGTGTGTTTTCTCCATTGGCAGGCAGGGCTCTCCGGGAACCTGATTGTACTGTCTGTGCTCTACAAGGGAGGACTGCTGATGGGCAGCACTCACATGACTGTGGGCGAGCTCTCCGCCTTTCTCATGTATGCCTTCTGGGTTGGATTAAGCATTGGAGGTATATAATTTAATAGGCTTGCAAAGCTACAAATGAAATACTAAATTTTTAGAAAATAAACTTCTGAGCAGAGCAGGCACGTCCTGTGTTGGGAAATATGGTATCTTTTTGGCCTCTTATAGCTACACCTTGCTGGAGCATTGATTCCAGGCTGATGCTGAAGCAGTTGTCCTCCTGCTCACAGATACAGGGAGAAAGGGATGCTGGGCAGGCATAGATACACAAACCTGAAGTTCTTGATAGTGAGTTTTGTGATTGGCAAGTCACTGAGGAATGTAACTTCTTTTGTACAAAGTCAACCATGCTCAAAACTAATGAACAGTCAAAAATGTTGACAGATTACAAAATACATGAAACAAGAGTTCCTTGCTCTGGGACCGAGGAGATAGCTCCATGTCACAAGTGCCTGCCTGGCAAGTACAAAGTCATGAGTTTGAACCCTAGTCCCACAAAAAAAAAACCAAAAACAACAACAACAACAAAAAAAACAGAGTTGCTTGCTTTTTTCAGGAATGTATCAGGGCTAAGCATGGTATCTACCTGTAGTACTGGTTACTCAGAAGCATTTTGGAACCCAGGAATTCCAGGACAGCCCCAGCAACACAGTGAAAACCCAGTTTAAAGAATATACAGCACCACTCAGAGTTTAGCTTTTGTCATCCACTCCTGGGTGAGGGGAAGGAAAGTCATAAACCAGAGTTGTATGAGATATGTAAAGTGTCTCTCTGCCCCTTCCAGATGTCCCCAGCCATCCTAGGTGAATGATTTCCTACCTTTTGCTTTCTTTGTTGTCTTTGAGATGGAAGGGTTAGGTAAAGGGACAGCTGAAGTCCAGTTAGGACATCGGGTCTGTACTGTCTGCTTTCTTGGAGAGGCTTGTTCTTGGGTTTTGGTCTGTTTGTTGAATGGAGGGGTTTTTCCGAACAGCATTTTGGTTCTGCTGGTGAAGGAAGCCTAGTTAAGATGCTGTGGGGAGTGAGTGACTGTATATTGTCCCTTTCTCTCTGTTCCTGGTTGTGCCAGTGAGCTGGGTCCCATGCTACTGTGATGCTGCTATGCAGGTTCTTTGCCCTGTCCTGGAGGGAACTGGTCACCCCATTGCCCTCCAGTGGTGTCTGTTCACATTCCAAGCTTGACAGCTTTCTTCCTTAGCTCCTCCACTCTTGTGTTTTATGCCTCAGTTGACACCATCATTCCTAATCCTTCCTCTCCAGTCCCCATACTGTGACACCTTAGATGTGTCTGTTTTGGGTTGTTTTGTTCTCTTCCATCCACAGATATACCTTGTTCCGGTCAGATTGCAAAGCACTGGTTTAGTCTAGGCTGTCAGCTGCCTCTCCCAGCTGCAAAGGGTGCTATAGAGACCATATGTACCCAGGCCAAGCATACAGAGACCACTTGTGCTGGGGTATCAATAACTATAGCTCTGTCCTGCATCTGCCACCTGAGACAGAAGAGAGGAAGGAAAGGACCTAGGCAAGTGTGCTTGTTTCACTACCTATTTCCTTTTTTGATAGATGCCGACTGAGATAGGAATTAAAACAACATACTGAACAGGATTTTAAATTCTGTAGTATTTTAGTTTAGTTTTTAAAAACTTAATTTTGGGGCTGGGGAGATAGCTCTGTGGCACAAGTGCCTGCTGGGAAGTACAAGGTTGTGAATTTGAACCCCTGTCCTGCAAAACAAAAATACTTTAAAAAAATTTTTTTTTTTTTAGACAGTCTCACTTTGTAGTATAGGCTGACCTGGAACTCTCTATTTAGCCTTGAACTAGTTGTGATTCTGTTGCCTCAGCCTCTCAGTGCTGTGATTAGAGGCATGTGCTACCACACACTGGCTGACCTTTTTATTCTGTTAAAGTACCTTAATTCTGTCCCTTTACTTCTTGTATTTCTCCTTTCCTTTGTTTTCCTTCTTTCTTTTTCCTTTCTTTTTTTTTTGAAAGATTATGATCAGTTTATATAAGTTTAGTGATGAAAACCATCAAGAGAATAGCCAGGAAATGATTTTTTTTTTTTTTTTTTTTTGTCTTTTTGAGACAGGGTCTGGCTATGCAGTTGAGGCTGGTCCTGAGCTCACTTTTGTAGCCCAGACTGGTCTCGAACTCGCACCAATCCTCCTGCCTCAGCCTCCCGAGTGCTGGGATTACAGGCATGCGCCACCACGCCCGGCAAGAGAATCTTTTTTTTTTTCAGGACTGGGGTTCAAACTCACGACCTTGCACTTGCCAGGCAGGCACTGGTGCCACAGAGCTATCTCCCCAGCCCCCTTGTCTTTTTTTTTGAGAAAGGGTCTTGCTATGCAGTTGAGGCTGGCCTTGAGCTCACTTTTGTAGCCCAGGCTGGTCCCGAACTCGCACCAATCCTCCTGCTTCAGCCTCCCAAGTACTGGGATTATAGGCATGAGCCACCACGCCCGGCTGATTTTTTTCTTAGAGTACAGGGAAAGGAAAATTAAAACCTGTCAGCATAGCCATGCACGTTTTGGTCTGTCCAGAGATGGAGGTCATCCATTAGTCTGTTTAACGGCTCTATTTTTTAATTTTTTTTTTTTTTTTTTTTTTGTCTTTTTGAGACAGGGTCTCTCTGTGCAATTTAGGCTGGCCCTGAGCTCACTTTTGTAGGTCAGGCTGGTGTCGAATTCACCCTGATCCTCCTGCCTCAGCCTCCCAAGTGCTGGGGTTACAGGTGTGCGCCATTAATTTTTTTTGAGACAGAGTTTCTGTAATTCAGGTTGGCCTTGAACTCACTAGTTAGCCCAGGCTGGCCTCATTTTACAGTGATCCTTACTGCCTCAGGCTCTGAGTGCTGGGATTACAGGTGTGTACCACCACACCTAGCTCACTGAATTTTTCTTGTACAGCTGTCACTAGAGTAAAAGTCATGGCCATGCCTAGATTTTCTCCAGTTGTAGTGTTTATCATTTTAAGATGTCTGTGATAGCATTACCTTCTAGGTATTTCAGTAAGAGTATTACATGAAGGGCAGTTTTAGCTGGGTATTTTCTACTATGTGTAAAGGAGAGCATGGTCTGGACAGTTTGGTCATTTTCTTCAGCCTCAGGTTTCACAGTAATGGGGGAGCTGGGTGGAATTTTTGGTAACACCAGGTCATTTCACTCTCAAGCTCCTCTTTGTTCATCTTCTTACCATCCACTGCCCACTGGTGAAAGAGAACATGAACAGGACCGGAGCCGTACCGGGTAAGCGAGAGACTATGCCGATGAAGGACTTGGAGTGGGTGGACTCCTGGGCCTCCACCTTTTGCATTGTTCCCCACTGTAGTCTGCCATTGTGTTCCCCATGGAAGCACTGTACCGCAGCCTCCACAACAGTTGTGCCAACTGTCAGCAATCCCTTTCTAAAGCTAATATTTATGTTTAAAAGTATTGTATGTTCATAGCAAAACTGAGGAAAAGGCACTACAGATTTCCCAAGTATCATCCCCCTCCTCCTGCACACACACAGCCTGCCTCTCTGTCCATGTCGCGCACCAGAGTAGTGCATTGCTTACACAGGTGATAAGCCTGCACTGACATGCTGCTGTCAACCAAAGTCCATAGCTCACATTAGGGTTCGTTGTTAGTGTTGTATATTTTGTAGGTTTGGACAAATGTATATTGACATGGATCTATCATTATAATATCTGGTAGACTTATTTCTTTTTTTAAAGGGAGAATCTGACTATGTAGTACAGGATGGCCTCAAACTTGTTATTCCTCCTGCTTCCACTTCCTGAGTGCTGGGAATACTGGCATACACCACCATGCCTGCCTATCGTATTATATAGAGTAGTTTCTCTGCCCTAAAAATGCTTGAGTTCATCATTTTCACCCCTCCTATAACCCCTGGCAACCACTGATCCCTCCCTCACTTTTTTTCTTCTGAGACACAGTCTTGCTATGTATTTCAGGCTGACCTCAAACTCATTGTGTAGCCTAGGCTGGCTTTGAACTCACAGCAATTCTCTTACCTCAGCATCCCAACCGTGCTAGGATTACAGGCATGCACCGCCATGCCTAGCTAACCACTGATGTGCTCTCTCCATTGTTGTGTCTTTTCCAGAATCATAGTGTTTAGCCTTTTCTGATAGTCTTTTTTTTTTTTTTAGAAAGACCCATTTAACTTCTTCTGTAGGTCTTACATGACTTGACAGCCTGTTTCTTTTGAGCTGTAAATAATGTTCCATGGTCTAGATATGTCAGTTATCTGTTTACTTATGGACACATCAAATATTGGCATTATTGATAAAGCTGCTGTATACATCCTTGTGTGGGATTTTTGTGTGGACAGTAGTTTTTTTTTTTTTTTTTTTTTTTTTTTTTTTTTTTTTTTTTTTTTTTTTGTCTTTTTGAGACAGGGTCTCGCTATGCAGTTGAGGCTGGCCTTGAGCTCACTTTTGTAGCCCAGGCTGGTCTCGAACTCGCACCAATCCTCCTGCCTCAGCCTCCCAAGTGCTGGGATTACAGGCGTGAGCCACCACGCCCGGCATGGACAGTAGTTTTAGATAAATATCAAGGATTGGGATTGCTAGAAAAGATAGTATCAATGTGTTTAGTTTTGTAAGAGATTATAAAACTGCCTTCTGCATGGACTGCACCATTCACATTCCTCCCCGTAATGAGAAAGGTTTCCTGTGGTGCACATTCTCATCAGCATTTGGCATTGTCAGAGTCGGAGATTTGGGCCAGTCTAACAGGTGTGTAGTGGCATTTCATCGTCTTGATTTGTATTTCTTTGATGAATTCTGATATGAACATTATTTTTATGTGCTCTTCTACCATCTTTACTCTCTATACATGAAGCATTTGTTGAACTTTTTTCTGTTTTGAATTTTAAGAGTTTTTTTTTTTTTTTCTTTCTGTATACAGGTGCTTCTTAATTGATGCTGGGGTCATGTCCCCACAAAGGCATTGTGGCTTGAAAAAAAATCACTGGGTGAAATTGCATTTATCCCAGGTAGCCTGCCACATAGGCTAGGGAGATAGCTCTGTGGCACAAGTGCCTGCCTGGCAAGTGCAAGGTTGTGAGTTTGAACCCCAGTCCCGCAAAAAAAAAAAAAAAAAAAAAAAAAAAGAGAGAGAAAAGTCTTCCAGGTAGTCTGCCACATACTCGGGCTCTCTGCAGCACAACATAGCATAGTGTAGTGCTGATCTTTCCCCTTCTGCTGCCCAGGATGATGAGAAAGTGTTCCAGCACAAATTGCTGGCCCAAAATAAGATCAGAAATTCAAGATTTGAAGTATGGTTTCTACTGAGGACAAATCTCTTTTGCACCTTTACAATGTCAAAAAATCATAGGTCAGATTATCTTAAGTCAGGGACTACCTATATTGTGGAAAGAAGTCCTTTGTCAGATGCGCCTTTCACAGATACATTCACCTGGTCTGTGGATTGTCTTCTCATCCCCTCAGTAGTGACTTTAACAAAAAAAAAAAAAAAAAAAAAAAAAAAAAAAAAAAAAAAAAAAAAAAAAAAAAAAAAAAAAAAAAAAAAAAAAAAAAAAAACTTCCCATTTATTTATTTTTTAACTTTATTTATTTATGTTGTGACCAGCTCAGCCTGCCCTGGAGGTGGGGCTGGCAGAGCATGTGGTGCCAGGGATCAAACTGTGGTCCCTGCGGTTGCCTTAGTTTGCTTAAGCAGGTGCTTTAAACCACTGAGTGATCTCACCAGCTCTTTTTTGTTGGGTCTCACTATATAATTCAGGCTGGCCTTAAGCTCACTTTTGTAGTCCAGGCTGATCTCGAACTCACATCAATCCTGCCTCAGCCTGCCAAGTGCTGGGATTATAGGCATGTGCCATGCCTGGCTCAGTAGTGACTTTGGAGCGCAAAAAATTTCAGTTTTAATGATATGAGCTTTTCTCTCTTTGGTGACCTGTACCTTTGGTGTTGTGAGTGAAAAGTCATTGCCATATGTGAAGTCATGTGCATTTTCTCCTGTTATCTTCTAGGAGTTCATAGTTTTGCATTCATGTGTAGGTATGTAGGTTTATGATTTTTTTTTTTTTTTTTGTACTTTAGGGAAGAGTCTACAGGAACAGGATGTTCAGGATCTCAGTACTAGATTGAATTTGTACTGATCCACTTGTTTACAGCCTCCCAAGAGCTGGGATTACAGTTGTGTGCCACTGTGCCCAGTCTCAATTGCCATCTCTGTGTGCCCTGGGGGCAGGGTGACCTGGGGATAGAACTCTAGGCCACTGTACCTGCTTGCAGGCACTTTAATACATTGAGCTATTTGGCTGACCCTTATGATTCATTTTTTTGTTTTTGTTTTTTTCATTTTATTGTATTTTTTGGTTGAATTTTTTTAGGGAAGGTTTATTTTTTTGTTTTTGGTGCCAAAGACTGAACCCAGGGCTTCCACCTTGCTAGGCAAGCATTCTACCTCTGAGCCAAATCCCCAGCCCTGGTTTTTGTTTTGAGACAGGGTCTCACTGTGTAGTTCAGGCTAGCCTTGCACATGTAGCCCATGGTAGCCTCTAACTTGTGATCCTTAATTTGTCAGCTTCCCAAGTGCTGGGGTTACAGATATACACTACCATGCCCGGCTTATGATTCATTTTAAGTTATTACTTGGGGAAGGTGTGATGTCTGTGACTAGATCAGTTTTGTTTGTAGATGTTCAATTGTCCCAGGGACTACAGATGTGCCTACACTGCATCTCCACTAAGCTACCTTGTCCTCTTTGTTGGAGATAAGTTAACCCATCTGTATGGGTCCATGTGCTTTATTGTAATTGACATAAAGGTTTACTGTATCCTGTGGATACATTTTTCGATCATATTTTTCAACATCCTTGCTAAAGGAAAATATTACAAATACATGTTCTCATACTTCACATGGACAATTGTAGTTGGAGTATCAATTATTAGTTAAATTATAAGTAAAGGTTATAAGTAAAGGTAGTCCAGGTGTGCTGGTGCACACCAATAATCCCAGCACTTGGGAGGTAGATAACAGGAGGATCACTATGATTTGGAGCTGCGTAGAGACATCTTGCACGTGCGTGCGTGCATATATACACGCACAAATTTATAAGTGAAGGTAACTAGAAGTAGACTAACATTAATGAAACTCCTTTCTCATTTTTTAAACCCATTTGAAAGTTGTGCTTGGGTTGGGGAGATAGCTTGGTGGTCTAAGCACCTGCCTGTCAAAGGCAGGGACCTGAGTTTGATCCCCCGTACCACATGTTGTGCCAGCCCCTGAATCCTGAATGCACCATGCTGGCCACTGAAACTAGGTGTGGTGGCGCATACCTGTAATCCCAGCATTAGCGCGGCTGAGACAGCAGGATCATTACAAACATGAGCTGCATAGTGAGACCCTCTTTACCAAATAAATAAAGGCTTAAAAAAAAAGTTAAGAACAAAAGTTGTGCTTATGTACTTAAAGGGAAGGCTTGATTTTTTTTTTTTTTTTTTTTTTTTTGTCTTTTTGAGACAGGGTCTTGCTGTACAGTTCAGGCTGGCCTTGAGCTCACTTTTGTAGCCCAGGCTGGTCTTGAACTCGCACCGATCCTCCTGAAAGGCTTGATTTTTATAGATTGCTTTTAAAATAAATATTGAAGAGGGGAGCTGGTCGTGGTGACACATGCCTGTCTCCAAAGAGGGGACACCCACTTGGAACCCCCCTCCTGTCCCTCTCTTGAACAAGAGCTTTCTTTCCCTCAATAAATATGTTCTGCTTACTAAAAAACAAAAAAAGAAAACAACAACAACAACAACAAAAAAAAAAACCTGAAATATTTCAGTCATTTTAGTTATTGGATAAACATTGTATTTTAGTTATACTGGTATGTTTTTCACTGGTAGATTTCCTCTGCATCATTTTTAATTTCACTCTGGAGATTAGTATGGCAGTATGTTTTTGTAAGTTCCTTAATCAAACATTATATCCTTATGAAAAATCAACAAAACTGTGGGTTAAGAAGCCAGGGGAGGGGCTGGGGAGATAACTCAGGGTACAAGGCAAGTGCAAGGTCCCAAGTTTGATCTCAGGTTCCACAAAGAAAGAAAGAAAAGAAAGAGAGAGAGAGAGAGAGAGAGAGAGAGAGAGAGAGAGAGAGAGAGAGAAAGAAAGAAAGAAAGAAAGAAAGAAAGAAAGAAAGAAAGAAAGAAAGGGAAAACAACGGTGTAAGACAGAGGAAATGATATCTGAGTGTAGTGGCACATGCCCGTAATCCCTGCACTTGGGAGGCTGAGGCAGAAGGACCAGTATAAGTTTGAGACCAGCCTGAGCTACAAAAGTGAGCTCAAAGCCAGTCTGAACTGCATAATGAGATCCTGTCTCAAAAAGAGAGAGAGAGAAAAAAGCAGGGAATCGTGAATGTTGGTTTCATTCAGCAACCTTAACTTCGTTGCAAGCAGCACATTCATATCTATTGTCTGCTGAGTGTGGTGGCACACACCTGTGATGCCAGCACTGTGGCAGGCTGATGCAGGAGGATCACAAGTTTAAGATCACCCTGGGCAATTTATCAAGACCCTTTCTCAAAATAAAAAAAGAGTTGGAGATGTAACTCTGCAGAGACCCTAGGTTCACTCCCCAATACTTTAAAGACAACTATTACCAACAAAAACGTTGTCCTGTTGCCCCAAGGGATGAGAGGAGCCTGTGGCCTTCCCTGGTCCTACTGATGGATGTGTGTTTTTCTGCTTCTTGTCCTAGGTCTGAGCTCTTTCTACTCAGAGCTGATGAAAGGGCTGGGTGCTGGCGGGCGTCTTTGGGAGCTCCTGGAGCGGCAGCCCCAGCTGCCTTTTAATGGTGAGTCTGAGATGGGCTTGCAGTTTTAGTCTTCTGTATTTTGCTTAAATGTCTGTGTGTCACGAAACAGTTGCATGGCATTTTACATCCTCTTACTAAAGGAAAATACAAATATATGTTATAAATATATGTTATCCATTCCTGTAATTCCGGTACTTGGGAGGCTGAGGCAGGAGGACCATTGCAAGTTTGAGACCAGCCTGAGCTACAGTGAGCTCAAGGCCAGCCTGAACTGAATAGCAAGACTCTGTCTCAAAAAGACAAACAACAACAATTACAACAAACAAATATATGTTCTCATATTTGATATGAACCAATGTACTTGGAGTTTAAGTTATTTAACTTTGGAGAGGTAGCCCTGTACTCTGTCCTGCCACTGGATATGGTCCCTGAAGCTTGGCTGGAAGAGGCGGGTTTCCTATGCGAGAAGAATGAGCAAGGACACCCATTGGTGTGGCTGCTGCTGCTGTGCTTAGAAGTTGTTGGTTTCTGCCCAGAGCAGGACAGAGAATAGGCTGGGTACAATTAGGAGGAGCCAGCCATTAACTGGTTGGGGCTACCACATGAGAGGCTAGGATTGAGCACTGGAAGGATCCAGCATGCTAGGTCTCAGGAAGAATGGTGTGAGAAGCAGTCATTCTTCTCTACTCCTGGGTCCCCAGGTGCTGTGTGTAGGCGCAGGCTAGTGTGTGAACCCTATTTTCTCCAGTGTGATCTGTGCTAGGACCAGAGTCCAGGCAGAAATGAGCCGAGTTTCTCTGTCAGAGCCGATTAACCCTGGACAAAGGCCTCCAGCTACCATGGTACAGCAACCCCTGTTCATCACTGCTCTTTCAAGTGTTCACTCAGGTTCATTCAACTCTACTGCCCCAGAAGTAGAGCTGGAAGCCAAACTGCCCCCAGGTAGATCTCAACTCCTCATTGCCATCTGTGACCTCGGTGTCCGAGAAGAGGTAGATCTTGGGTATGGGCTGTAAGACCAAACAAGACTGCATATAGGGGTGGCAGCAGGAACATGTCAGGCATTAGATGCAGGCCTGCTCCCTGATGGGACTCAGAGGGTGGTACGATGGGCCTTGTCTGCCATCCATTCTCAGAAACAGGAGAACTGCAGTGATTTTGACTTATGCATTGAATAGTTAACATTCCTCTTAACATTTCAGAGGGCGGAATCCTAAATGAGCAGAGTTTCCAGGGTGCCTTGGAGTTCAGGAATGTGCACTTCGCCTATCCGGCTCGCCCAGAGGTGTCCATATTCCAGGACTTCAGCCTTTCCATCCCATCAGGATCTGTCACTGCACTGGTTGGCTCAAGTGGCTCTGGCAAATCCACTGTGGTTTCGCTCCTCTTGCGACTGTATGATCCCATTTCTGGTAAGTGTCCTATCAGGCTGTAGCCAGGAGCTCTTGAGCCTATCTCCCCCACACCCTAGGTGGACAAGATGAGCAGATATTAGCCAGTGGAGCTCCTCTTGGGAGGTGCTTTCTCAGGCAGAAGGTGTCGTTTGTGGGTAGAATGGCTTCATAGAGGCAGTGTTGACATCTGGTAGGCTAGGTGTCCTTCCTTTGCCTCTACAATGGAGAGCTTTGCCTCTTGGGTTCTATGCTCCTGCCTCCTCACATGCCCTCATCTGTAGGGAAATCATGCTCAGTGGAGCTAAGATCGTCCCATGTTCTATGGGACACCCCTCCCAAGGGCATGACAGAGCTGCTCCATGCTAGGTGCTGATCTGCTTACTGTAAGAATAAACTTGGCTGTTGTTTCTTCCCAGTGGTGACTCTTTGGACTCTGTGAAAGTATGTATTGTCAGAACACCTGCTCAGTAGGGAGCCAGGGCAGTGTCTATGGCCCTGAGTGGCTTGTTTGCCACAGGAGAACCTAACTTCAACCAGAGGTCCCTCTTGGTGTTGACACTGCATAAAGCATGTTGGTTTTAGATTCCATTCAGAGATGTAGGCAATAGTTTTTATCTTGAACTTACATGTGAGAATTTCCCACTGGATCCTTTCTGTGTTCACATTAGCTACCAGTCCCTTGACACTCAGTGACTCTCTGCTGCTCTCCCTCCACAAGGCACTATTAGTCTTGATGGGCGTGACATCCGCCAGCTAAACCCTGTCTGGCTGAGATCCAAGATTGGGACTGTCAGTCAGGTAAGAGGACTCCATTTTCACCTCCTGTTCTTTGCAATGACTTTTGTCCTCCCCAGTTGTACTTCTCAAGGAGCAGGAATATGGTGTGCCATTTCTTAGGGGTCTGCAGCACTTTAACAGTTGAAACTTCAAGCTCTGACATTTCATCCAGAGCTGGGACTGCTGCTTCTTTGTAATGCAGATAATCTAAAGAATGTGGAAAAAAAAATAACCCACTGGGCCTTTTTCTGGCTCCTTCAATGTCCCTCACCAGCCACTGCCTTGCTCAGCTGGGGGATTTCAGGGATACACAAGCAAAGGCCAGGGTGAGGCCCAGGGACTCTACAAAGCAAGGGCTAGTTTCAGAGTGGAGTGTGATGTAATCGGGTCCTTGGTTGAGGCTCGTTGGGGTCACTTGTCCCCTGGGAGAAATTTTGCCACAGCCAATTTTGTCAGCATCACACGGGTTCAGCAGACATGCCTGTGGCTTCCCGTGTCTGCACTCTCCTCTATTAAGTGTCCCCTTATGTCACCCCTGTATGGGCCACATGGGTCATGTGGTTGTGGGATGTCAGGTAAGATGTTAACCTTGTGCTTATGAGTGTGAAGGGGGGTGGGAGTTGGTACATTGTTGGAACCTCTGTGAGTCCCACCTGGTTTGTGTGTGTCAGGAAGAGGTGAACCAAGCAGACCCCTCGGTCCTGAGTAGAAGCCTGGATGCTGCAAACAACTGCATTCAGTATTACAGGCCTAGAGCTCACAAGGTCCTGCCTGGACAGGGTATCCATGGGCCCCCATAGTGGGTTCTCCTTCCCCATGATATGGTGAGGACAACGAATGGTCGTGTCAGCCCTGTTCTTGGTAAAATGGGAGCATTTTGGAAGCCTGCTAGGCACATGTATACAGAGTACAGAAGCAGCACTAAGTAAAGAGTCCATCCTTCCCTCTCTTGGGCTCACTCTTGGGGCTAAGTGCTGTGCTCTGTCCTCTGCAATGACAAGGCTGATTTGCAGTCTGCCTGGAGCTTTGTGCCATGTATGCTTTATTTCCAACTTGTAGGAGCCAATTTTGTTCTCTTGTTCCATCGCTGAGAACATTGCCTACGGTGCTGACAGCCCGTCCTCAGTGACCTCAGAGCAGGTGCAGAGAGCAGCGGAGGTGGCCAACGCAGCAGGCTTCATCCAGAGCTTTCCCCAGGGCTTCAACACCGTTGTTGGGGAGAAGGGGGTGCTCCTGTCAGGTGTGTGTATTTTCTGTTTACTTATTTCTCTTAAGTATGTGTTGGTTCCTACTGTGCAGAAGAAGCCTTGGGCTCCAGGAATGCCCCACACTGCGTGCTCAGTGTGGCTTGAGTTTCTGTATCCAGAGTTGGGGAAGTAGTCTTGTTACTCTATGACATCTCATACATGGGCTTGGCTTCTCAGTTGCCTTCATATTCTACCCCAAAAGGGCTTCTCTGCATTCCTCTGGGTAGTTTTCAGCCACAACTTGTTATTTTATTCTTTAATCTCACAAAAGATGTGTAACTTGGGACCTAGGGAGTTGTAGAAAGTAAGTCAGATTTGAAGTGGCTGGACCATCTGCCTGGGGAGGCAGGACCACATTCCAAGTAGAACTGTCAAGAAAAGTGTTCCCAAGTTTGTATGATACATACAAGACCAGAGGCCAAGATCCTTAATAAAAAAGTCAGAGAGTAACTATTTTAGGTCATATAGGCCACACCTCATTTCTATTACCTGTTTTTTGTGCTTTTTTTAAAGAATTATTTTATTTTCTTGTTTCAGAACTTTTGTTTGTTTATTTATTTATTTTTATGGTCGGCTCAGCCTACCCTGAGGCCAGGGCTGGCGCAGCATGTGGTGCCGGAGATCGAACCACGGTCTCTGCAGCCGCCCAAGCTTTCCTAAGCAGGGGCTTTAGACCACTGAGCCATCCTGCCGGGTCCCTGGTTTTTGTGCTTTATTTATTTTATAACAACACTTTAATTTGGCTAGGGCAGCACAGGCCTTTAATCCCCCTACTCTGGAGACTGAGGCAGAAGGACTGAAAGTTTGAGGCCAGCCTGGGCCACTTAGAAAGACTTTATCACATTGGGCATAGTGGCACATGCCTGTGTTCCTGGCATGCAGGAGGATGGTTGAGAGTTCAAGGCCAACCTGGCCTAATAATGAGACACTATTTTTTCTTTTCTTTCTTTTTTTTTCTTTAAGAATTTATTTTATTTATTTATTTTTTTCTTATTTCAGAACCTTTGCTTGTTTAGTCACTCATTTTTATGGCCGGCTCACCCTGCCCCGAGGACATGGCTGGCACAGCATGTGGTGCTGGGGATCGAACTGCAGTCCCTGTAGCTGCCCAAGCTTTCATAAGCAGGCACTTTAGACTGCTGAGCCATCCTGCCGGGCCCATTTCTTTCTTTCCTTCTTTCTTTCTTTCTTTTCTTTTCTTTTCTTTTTTTTGAGACGGTCTCACTATGCTGTTCAGGCTGGCCTTGAGCTCACTTTTGTAGCCCAGGCGAGTCTCAAACTCACAGTGATCCTCCTGCCTCAGCCTCTCAAGTGCTGGGATTACAGGCATGCACCACCACACCTGGCATGAGACTCTATCTCAAAAAAAACAAGGAATACAAAAATCTTTCCTCAAAATAAAATTTATGAAAGCTGGGGATGTGGCTCAGTGGTAGGGCCTTTATCTAGCACAGAGTGGGACTCTGGGTTCAAGCCTCAGCATAACAAACAACTCTTAGATATTAAAAGCATCTTAGGGAGCCAGTGAAATAGCTCAGTGGTCTAAAGCACCTGCTTAGGCAACAGCAGGGACTAGGGTTCCATTCCCAGCACCACATGCTGGCCCATCCCCACTCCCAGGGCAGGCTGAGCTGGCCATAACATAAAAAAGTAAATAAAGTTTAAAGTGGATGTATCATTTTTTTAAAAAAAGAAAAGCATCTTAAGTTGAAAATTGTGTGAAAACAGGCTAAGATCTGGATCTGGTTCAGGAGCCATGAATGGCCTGTGTTGTGGGACAAAGATTCCCACATCCCTGACCATCAGGGTGGCTTCCATGTCCTCAGGGGAGAATGAGAAGTCTTGACTTGTATTACTGTGAGTGCAAGGGTAGGAACTGTATGTAGAGCTGAAAGGAAAATTAAAGTTTTGGTTAAACATAGACTTTTATGAATACTTACATGTGCTTCCTTGAATAAACTGACTCCCTGCCTGGAAGGGCCAGGTTTCTATGACAGTGTGTAGGTCACAGACTGGAACAGGCAGCAACCCTGCCTCATATGTCAGCTTGCAGTTGGATCTCTGAGAAGTAAGACTAAAAGGTTGAGTTTACTGTGCATTTTTTTTTCTTTTTTTGCTTTTTTTTGAGAGTGATAGTTTTTTTTTTTTGTTTTTGTTTTTTTTTTTTTCAGGCACCCAGCACAGCAGAGAAATAGGCAGAAGGAAAAAGGAAAATGGGCTTTATTATTTTGGAGGGCATGGAGGGCAAACAAGAAATTCTTTCAATTGGAACAAAGAGAGGCTGAAGCTTTTATGGCCTTTTGCCAGGGGTGCAGTTTGAACTTTGAACGGGATGTTTAGATATACTGAGGGAGCTGATTGATTGGGGGTCTTCTCTGAGGCAGCTGGAAGGGTGAAAGGAAATTGTATCCTGGGCTGAGTGGAAGAAGAAGGGGGAGGTGGTCTTGGGGAAAATGGGCTTTTGTTTTAAAAGCTTCAGCCATATTAGATGACCACCATGATGATTTAGCAATTTGTACTAGGGCCAGAACCTATCAGAGACATGGTCTCTATTCTCTTGTTGCTGAGGCAAAATTAAGCAAGGAAAGGTTTGTGTAGCTAAGTCTGTGGAGGTTTCAATCAGCAATCAGCTAGCTCCTAGGCAGGGTGGCATAGCCAAGAGGCAACACTTCAAGGCAACAGAAGGCTGCAACCAGCAGGGCACAAGCAGGGAGAACAAGCCTCTTTTCCTCCCTTACATTGTATGCAGGCTACCACCCTCTAGGGTGGGTATAGCACTCACATGTCTCCCTGCCCTCCTCTTGCGCAGGATGAGGATGTTTACAAAGTAAGGACCCTGGCTCCCTGCTGTGTCACTTAAATTTCTAAACTTCTCAAGTTGATACTTCTTATCAGCCACTGCTGTGGTCCAGGCTAATCTTGAATTGGCTGTGTAGTCTAGGCTGGCCTCAAATTCATAGTGGTCCTCTTGCCTCAGGCTCTGGAGTGCTGGGATTACAGGTGTGAACTGCCACACCTGGCATTGTGTACATCTGTTTAGAAAATGCTTGCTGCCAAGCATGGTGACATACACCTGTAATCCCAGGACTTGGGAGGCTGAGGCTTAGACTATGTAATGAGTTCAACTACATGGTGAGAATTGTCTAGAAAAGAAAAGAGAAGAGAAGAGAAGAGAAGAGAAGAGAAGAGAAGAGAAGAGAAGAGAAGAGAAGAGAAGAGAAGAGAAGAGAAGAGAAGAGAAGAGAAGAGAAGAGAAGAGAAGAGAGGAGAAGCAAAAAGAAAAGAGCCTGCCCACAGTCTAGAAGGCTGAGGCAGAAGGATTGGACAAGTTTGAGCCCAGCCTGAGCAATTTAGCAATTTAGTCCTGTATCAAAATGTAAAGAGTTAGAGATAGAGCACAGTACAGAGCCCCTGGGTTCAATGACACAAAAGAAAAGAGCTGAGTACTGGGTGTGTTGGTGCATACCTATAATACCAGCACTCACTGAGGCAGGAGGATTGTTTTGAGTTGAGACCAGCCTGGACTACAAAGTAAGCTCAAGGCCAGCCTAAACTGGGTAGGGAGACCAAAAAGACCAAAACCCAAAACAAACAGACAACAACAAAAGACAGAGAGACAGAGAGATGGGGAGGGGTGGGCAGAGGCAGGGAAGGGGCCAGAGATATACATATAGCTCTGGCATAATGGCCTGGCAAGCACAAGGTCCTGAGTTTGATTCCTGTTACTCACACACATAAAAGTGGAGAAAGAAGAGATGTTGTTGTGTAGTAAGTCCCCAATAAATTTTATTCTTTTTTTTTTTTTCTTCCATACCAGAGATTGAACTCAGGACCTTGCACTTGCCTGACAAGCACTTGTTCCACTGAGCTATCTCCCCAGCCCCCAATAAATTTTAGCTATGACAACAATGACTAATTTTGGCTTTGATGGATCTGACATTTATTTTATTTGTTTATTTATTTAATTATTTGTGGTACTGGGAATGTTGCACTTGCCAAGCAGGCACTTATGCCACTGAGGTATATCCCCAGCAATGGGAACATATCTAAAGGGTAGGATTTTGTTCAACTATCAATCCCACCTATGGCTAATAGGAAGAAAGCATTTTCAGATTGTCATGTGTCTTATCAGAAAGATCTGTTTCTAAGAATTGTTGTTAAGACTTTCTTTTTTTTAAATGTTATTTCTGTCAGGGGGACAGAAACAGCGGATTGCGATTGCTCGTGCACTGCTTAAGGTAAGCCTGAAGCCGGTTACCTGGTTTTCTTGTTAATTGGGATTTTGTAATTACCATTTTCTTCCTTTTTTTATTTTTGAAAGGATGACTGGTTCTGTGGTTGAGAGTCTGGTAGATGATGATACACTGGGGGCTCCACTGAGGGTGTGTGTACAAATTTAACAGCAAGTGCTGAATATTTCCTGAGCGTGAGTGCCTAGAGCTGTTGTAGGGTGGTCAGAGGGAGAAAAGTTTCACATAGGCATAGGAAGCTTATGGATCCAAATAGCACAAGATTTTGTATTTATGTAACCTGGAGTCAGGACTGTGGATATAACTCTGGCAAAAGTGCCAGCCTAGCAAGTTCTAGGTCCCGGGTTTGTTCTCCCTACCCCCCCCCCACAAAAATATCATACAACCTGGAGTCAAGGCAGACATTAATACACATTTGCAGTACTTAGACTCCCAATAGGAATGGAAGTACCTTATTAGCTAAAGGTCCATTATCCATGTTGAAGGAAATAACAGCCTCGTCATTTGTTTTGTAGTGATTCTCCTCAGGTTTTACAGATGATCTTTTAAAAACAAGTCATAGGAGAGCTGGGGGTGGTGGCGCACACCTGTAATTCCAGCACTTGGGAGGCTGAGGCAGGAGGATCAGTGCAAGTTCAAGACCAGCCTGGGCTACAAAAATGAGCTCAAGGCCAGCCTGAGCTGCATAGAGAGACCCTGTCTCAAAAAGACTAAAAAAAAAAAAAAAAAAAAAAACCACAACAAACAAACAACAAAAAAAAATCATAGGAGCATAGTTTCCAAACTATAAAATGCATCATCCATTTTACACCATTCTTAATACTCTTAGAGTTTGTTATAAATACAATCCAACTGTAGAGTATTTCTGTTCCCCAGAAAGCCCCCTACTGGCTTCCTTATTCTGACCACTGGGAGGCCAGGAATCTTTTTCTGTTTGTCTAGATATGTGTTTCTAGACATTTCATGAAAATGTATCAAACAATGTGTGGTCTTTGGTATCTGACTTCTTCTGCTAGGTAGCATGATGTTTTTGAGGTTTCTCCATTCTGTAGCCTGTTCAGGGAATCTTTCCCTGGTATTGCTCAGTTGATATGCTCCTACTGTTTTGGCTCTTCACTGGTTGATTTGGGGTCTTTCAAGTTTGAGTTGTATAGTTAGTGAACAAATGGTATCTCCCTTTTCTTTACTTTTTTTTTTTTTTTTTTTTTTTTGTGGAACTGGGGTTTCTTTTCTTATTTGTGGCCAGCTCAGCCCAACATGTGGTGCCAGGGAGCAAACCATGGTCCTCGCCTAAGCTTGCCTCAGCAGGGGCTTTAAATGACTAAACTATCTTGCTGGCCTGGGTATCTACCTTTTAGTGGGAGCATAATTTCCTTTCTCCTGGGTAGTTTCTGAGACAAAACTAAAATTTAACATATACCAACTTACTCTTATTTATCTAATTTTATGTATTAGATGAGTATTCCTAACCAACTATTAACAGGACTTTGAGAGTTTTAAGCTGTCTTACTCATTTCAGATTCCCAACTCATGCTATTTTTTTTTTTTTTTTTTTTTTTTTTTTTTTTTTTTTTTTTTTTTTTTTTTTTTTTTTTTTTTTTTTTTTTTTTTTTTTTTTTTTTTTTTTTTTTTTTTTTTTTTTTTTTTTTTTTTTTTTTTTTGTGGTACCAGGGATTGAACTCAGAACCCTACACTTGCCAAGCAAGTGCTTGTTGTACTGAGCTATCTCCCCGGCCATATTTCTTTTTCCTTCTTCCCTTTTTTAAAAAAAAAATTAAAAATTTATGTGAACTATAGTATAAACACAAACAAAAGCCTACCACAGAAATAAGCTTTGCTCCAATTGTCACACCCAAGGCAGTCTTCACACATGATAACTGTGTGTTCCATATACAATGTAGTCTACCCAGATGGCACATATATTTTGTTCTTGTCATTTATTGTAGGGCACAGTTGACATCTTTTTGTTTTCCTGTTGTCACAGTAGATCTTTATGATAATGCACCTGCCTGTTAACCTCTTACCTCACTTGTGTACAAGCCACAATTATTTTGTGTTGTATGGATAGAAACATTTTGTCTTTACTCTGATGTAAATGATCTCTTTTTTCCAGATTTTTTTGGAACATTTTAGATACATGTAGTGATCACATTCATCATAGAGAATTTGTACCTGTACACCATATAACCTGATTCTGTTTCTTTCACATTCCCTTCCTTGTCCTCCTCCCCTTTGAACATTTTCTTCCTGTTTCACAATCTTTTTTCTTTTTTGTGTTTTTGTGACAGGGTCTCACTATGTAGCACAGCTAGCTTTGGACTCACACTGATCTTCCTACCTCAGCCTTCCAGGTGCTTGGATTATAGATGTGTGCCACCATACCAGCCATAATGCTACTTCTTGATTGATCAAAAGGACAAAACTGTCATGAATAATATTACTGTGATAGTGGCTTAAATTGTCGGCAACTCTCCCATCATACCCTTATTTCAGACATTTGAGTCTGTGTCTTTCTTTTTAAATAGCTCTCTTAAAGCCAGGGTGGTGGTACACACCCATAATCCTAACACTTGGGAGACAGAGGCAGAAGAATCACTACCAATTCAAGGCCAGCCTAAGCTACACAGTGAGACACTGCCCAAAAAAGCTCTGTTGAGACATAATTCATACATTACCTAGCTTAGGCATGGAAGTATAATCAGTGGCTTGGGTGTTTGGATTTGTGCGTGGGCACCATCATCTGTTTAGAGCAGAGGCCCTCCTGCCACAGGCAGAGCCTGTGTGGGCCTCTGTGTCCCCCATGAACTTTGCCCTATGTGGCATTGATCTGCCACCGCGTGTCCACACAGTGGCTGCTGAGCACATTTCACACAGGTGGCATCACATAGTGTGTGGCTCCTGTGCCTGGCTTCTCTCACTGACTAATACTTCAAGAGTTCCTGTGGTCAAAAAGTGATTCCTTTTTATTGATGAAAATTTGTTCTTTTCTAGTAAAATAATGTTTTCTTTTAAATTATTTTCTTTCTTCAGAACCCCAAAATTCTTCTCCTAGATGAAGCAACCAGGTAAAACTGTTCAATATCCTGATGTCTTACTGATGTGCGTGTGTGGGGTGCCTTAGTAACATGCATGTGGTAGCATACAGGGTGTCTTAGTAAATGTGTTAATTGTACTAAACCAAATAATTTCTCCACCAAAACCCTTTCATCCTGTTGAAAAGTGACCAGATTAGGATGTCTTAGTTCTTAATAATGGATATAATTGTGTTGATCCAAATTCTCCCTTTAGGACAACTTTTTTATTCTTGGTGGTAGATTTTTGTGAGACAAGGTCTCACTATGTAGTTTATGCAGGCCTTGAAGTCACTATGTAGCTAGCCAGGTGGGCCTCAAACTCATAATCTTCCTGCTCAGCCTCAAGCCTACTCCACCTCACCCCCTAGTTCTGGGTTTGCAGCAATGTAGCGCCACCACACCCAATTAGGAAAACTTTTTTATCCTATCAAAGAGATAGAACACAAAATGCTTTTCCCTAGAAGGGTACAGTAGTGCTACCAGGATCAGCAGTGGTAAGACGAGTGCAGGCAGACGTCTGCCTTTGGTCCCAGAACCCTTGAGGTAGACCCAGATTCCTGTAGTCAGCCTGGGTGCTGTGGAGGCCGCAGTGTGTTTTTGCACACCACCTTACAGCCTCGGCCACAGCAGGGCCATTGCTAGTGCAGGGCCCACGAGAGTAGACCCTGAGGTGTGTGAGTGACTGAGTGTGGCACTGATGACTGTGCTTCCTCCTCATGGCCCGGGTAGCGCGCTGGATGCCGAGAATGAGCACCTGGTGCAGGAGGCCCTCGATCGGCTGATGGAGGGCAGAACAGTGCTCATCATAGCTCACCGCCTGTCCACCATCAAGAACGCCCACCTTGTGGCTGTGCTTGACCAGGGAAGAATTCTTGAGCATGGGAAACATGAGGAGCTGCTTTCAAAGCCAGATGGGTTGTACAGAAAACTAATGAACAAGCAGAGTTTTATTTCAGCATAAGGGACAGTTACTGAGTGAGACTTGGAAGCAATGCAGCATTGAAGGAAAGAAAATGTAACAGACTATGAAATCTGTAAATGATACTTCAAGGTATTTGAAATATGCCTATTTTTTCAAAGTATATAAAATATGTCCTCAAAATGTATTTGTTCTCAAGACCTTTTTATTCAGATTTTTAATAATTGTACTTTTTAAATGTCCATAGCACTGAATTTATTTTCATGCTTTGTATTTTTTTTACCTTGCAATGTTTTAATTAACATGCATGCCACCTCATTTTCTTTTGCCTGCTGTTACAGAGTGAAGTTGTTGTCATTGACAGCTTTTAAAAGGGAATTGTAAGTTAAATTTCTAACTCTTTTAGGTCAGTTTATCAATCACTGTAACCCATCTGCTTTGAGTCTACTTTACTAGTTATAATAGCAGAAAAATGAAAATCTAACTCTTTGTTGTGTTCTCATAATCTCACAAAGCAAACCTGAGTAAAAATAGAAATGATGCCAGGTGAAAAGAAGGGGATATACTGCCCGTTTCCTGTAGCTTCAGAGGTAATAGATTAGGCATTTTTATTTGCAAAGGAGGTGACTGTGTTTTTTTTTTTTTTTTTTTGTCTTTTTGAGACAGGGTCTCATGCAGTTCAGGCTGACCTTGAGCTCACTTTTGTAGCCCAGGTTGGTCTCGAACTTGCACCGATCCACCTGCCTCAGCCTCCCAAGTGCTGGGATTACAGGCGTGTGCCACCACACCTGGCTGAAGGTGACTGTGTTTAAATGTGTGCAGTTTTCAACATTTTGGTACATGGAAGCTTGATTTTTTTTTTTTTTTTTTTTTGAGATAGGGTCTCACTCTGCAGTTCAGGCTGGCCTTGAGCTCTTTTGTAGCCCAGGTTGGTCTTGAACTCGCAATGATCCTCCCGCCTCAGCCTCCCATTTACATGAAGTTTTGAAAGAGAAAAAGCCCCATTTATTCCACATGAAAGTTACTGTTTTCTTTTTTATTTTGAGACAGGGCCTTGCTATGTAGTCCACGCTTTGAACTCACTATGTAGCGAGGATTGCCAGGAGGCAGGGGAAGATGAAGAATCTGCCATGAAACTATCCATACCTGATCTTTCCTGGGTACCCATGTAATTATCTTCTGATTGCAGTGATGTGCAATGACTGTGAAGGTCCTTCAAGTATCCATATCCTCATTCCTTTGGTTAAACTTAGGCTCCTTCCCTACAAGACCTATCACATCCAAAATTCCTCAGGAATAAAGCCCATAAATTCACTTGAGAAAATAATGAGCAGGAGAGTGATCCTCAGATAAAAGAATAGGTTGAGAGAATTCAAAGAATGTTTAAATTACAAAAAGCAAAAAACAGAGCCAGCAAGATGGTTCAATGGTCTAAAGCACCTGTTTAGGAAAGCTCAGGCAACTGTAGGGACCACAGTTTGATCCCTGGCACCACATGCTGCACCAGCCCCACCCTCCAGGGCAGGCTGAGCCAGCCATTGCCCTCCTGGCAATCCTCTTGTTTAAAATTCTTTTTTTTTTTTTTTTGTCTTTTTGAGGCAGGGTCTCGCTATGCAGTTCAGGCTGGCCTCGAGCTCACTTCTGTAGCCCAGGCTGGTCTCAAACTCACACTGATCCTCCTGCCTCTGCCTCTGAGTGCTGGGATTACAGGTGTGTGCCACCACACCTGGCTGTTTAAAATTCTTGAGTGTTTAGGATTACAGGCTTGCACCACTATGCCCAGCCTTTATTTACATACTTGTTTCTGTACTTTTAGAAAGCAAGTCATAAATTACCAGGTATTATCAAGAATGATGGATAAAGCTGGGCAGAGTGCTGCATGTCTATAATTCCAGCTACTCAGGAGGCTAAAGCAGGAGTATCATAAATTTGAGGCCAGCCTGGGAAGCCTAGTGAGACCCTATCTCAAAAAATAAAAAGGCAAGCCAGGCATATGGTACACACCTGTAACCCCAGCACTCAGGAGGCTGTGGCAGGACGATTGCTATGAGTTCAACGCCATCCTGGGCAACAAAGTTGAGTCTAAGGCCAGCCTGAACTACATAGTGAAACCCTGTGTCAAAAAAGCCAAAAGTGCTGGAGAGGTAGTTCAGCAATGTAAGCACTGGGTTGGCAATTACAAGGTCCTGAGTTTAATTCCCAGGACTGCAAAAAGAAGGCAAAATAAATAGATAAATAAATATAAATAAAAATAACAAATAAAAAGGCTGGTCATGTAGTTCAGTGATAGAACACTTGCCTAGTGCACAAAGGCCTGTTCAGTGTCTAGCACCACAAAAAAAGATAAATTTTTACATTTGACTTGTCTGAGGCATATATAATGAAAATTCTTATCAAAGACTTATAATTCCTACACATACAAATTTTTAGCTTTTATAATACTTTAAAAATTTTATTAATAAAGCCAAAGCCTTTGTGTTTCCATAATCTCACAAAGCAAACCTGAGTAAAAATAGAGATAATGTTAGGTGAAGAGAAGAGGCTATATTGAGTAGTATATATAATTTAGTATGTATTAATAGCATAACTAATTTCTAGCTTTTTGGGGGTGGGGGCAGGGCTAGCTATGTAGTCCAGGCTGATTTTTTTTTAACTCATTATATAGCTCAGGCTGGCCTCAAACTTGCTGTGGTCCTCCTGCCTCTGCCTGCCAACTGCTGGGATTATAGGCAAGCACCACTACACCTGGCTCATTTTAGCTTTAAGACATTTGGAAAAACATTCAGAAGTCATTACTACTCCACTGAATATCTAGGAACCTTAAGAATATGCCACTCTCCTGAAAGACATTGGTGGCCTTTTTTTTGTTTATAATTATAATTTTGTTCTGAGACAAAGTCTCACTATGTTGATTATGATTTCATTTACCTAAGTAGCTCATAATTCATAAAATGATGCTGATAACCATTGAATTGCCTTATTTTGTGTCAGTGATGTTAATTTGGTGTTGTCTCAAGAAAAAGTGCTTTCCTAACATCGATGATGGGAGAGCCTGAGGAGCAGTGATCTTGATACAGTTAAAGGGGAGCCTTCCCACACCCTACATGTCTGTTGGTCCCTGATTGTACTGGAGGGAGCAACCACTGTCACGAGGAATGTGGAGTGTACACTTCATCCTACATAAGAGAACATACAGGTAAATGAGGGGCATTCAGTGAATGAGTGACTGTAGTATTATTTGAATTAGTAAGCAGTACATCTGTGTGCCAGCCATTTTAACAAGCTTTACGTGTGCTCTTTACATAGTTTGCTGTTATAGTGTGGTTCTCAAAAAACAAGCACAATACAAAGCCAGATATGAGGGAAGTCTTTTTGTTCTACAAAAGTATTTATAAAATGGAATTTGATCACTATGTTTTTTATTGTGTGTATTTAACAGTTTATATCATAGATTAAAATTTATAGTGAACTTTGTGTCTCCTGCTTTGTGTAAAACTTTGTGCTACATTCAGGTTCTAACAAATTTACTATGGAGATTTAGGAATAAAGAAAAATGTGATACTACAATTATAGGGAAGTGAGCAGTAATTATAAGACTGCTCCCATCCTCCTTATCAAAGATTGGGTTGTTTCTTTTTTAATTAATTAATTTTTTTTTGTGGGATTAGGGTTTGAACTCATGACCTTACGCTCGTCAGGCATGCACTTGTGCCATGCAGCTATCTCCCCAGCCCCAATGTCCTGTTTCGTTACTATTTTCATTCTGTCTTGTTGCCTCAGTTCAGTAAGCATCACCTGCCCCCATCATAGACCATGAACTGTGTTGTGATGTTGACTGCAGAGGAAGACAGTGTCTGTCTCCATGCCTTTTAATTTAAAAGGAGCAAGACAAACAGAATTAGTAACAAGATTTAGCCAGATGCACTGTGTTTTAGTCCTGTGTTTAAGTGTCCAAAACATTTAAATGCTGCTACGTTTGATACTTTGATGGTCTTGTAAAGTAGACAAGTATGTGTCATCCCATTTCATGGGCCAGGAAAGACATAAGCAGATCAATCCAGTGGAGCAAACTGATTCAGCATTGATGGTATACATAGTTTAAAGAGTGCTGAAATAAGTTATTGGAGAGAGAAGTGGGGCCAGATCATGTGCTTCAGTGCTGTGCTAAATCTCTTACCTTGTATCCTGTATGCCTGGAGACTGATACATGTCTTCATGTAGACACTTTTATTTTATTTTCTGAGACAGGGTCTCTCTCAGGTTCAGGCTGGTCTTGAGTTCACAATGTAGCCCCAACTGGCCTTAAACTTGCAGTGATCCTCCTGCCTCAGCTTCCCACATGCTGAGATTACAGAGGTGTACTACCCAGCTCGGCCAAGCTAACACACTTGTTGGGTGGTGTGCTGAACTCAGAGCTGAGGGGAAATATATATGTGTGTGTGTATATATATATATATATATATAGTTTTAGTTACTTTTTACTTGTTGCTGGGATAAATACCTGACACTCAAAAGGAAGGAAGGAAAGATTTATTTAGCTCACAGATTGTGGCGGTTTCAGTTCATACTCTGCTGGCTCCAAAGCGGCAGGAAACAATGTAGAACAGAGGAGGAGCAACAGCTGTGGCATCCATCAAGCCTCTCTTCCAGATATATCTGAACACAAGTAATCTGAATTACTTGTGTTCTGAATTACTTGAAGAAATTTTACAAGTCACATTCACATGGAGGTTTTTTTTTTTTTTAGAATTTTTTATTTTATTTATTTATTTATTTTTTTTTTTTTTTT
>PVJA010004670.1:0-17573 GCA_004027025.1 Myocastor coypus | reverse complement strand
GAGGCAGAGATTTTAGTTTATGTTTTTTTTTTAAATTTTTTTTTTATTTGTTATTTTTATTCTTGTTTCAGAACCTTTGTTTGTTTATTCACTCATTTTTATGGCCGGCTCAGCCCGCCCCGAGGGCAGGGCTGGCGCAGCATGTGGTGCTGGGGATCAAACCGCAGTCCCTGAAGCCGCCCAAGCTTCTCCAAGCAGGCGCTTTAGACCACTGAGCCATCCCGCCGGGCCCTAGTTTATGTTTTTGAGACAGTTTCAATATGTAGCCCAGGCTGGCCTCAAACTCACAGAAGTCATCTTGCCTCAGCCTCCCAAGTGCTGGGGTTATAGGTGTGTGCCACAAGGTCCACTGAGGCAGAGATTTTAGGTTGCACTCATGAGACACATTATTATTTCTTGAAACAGGGAACATTTATGCTTCTCTTGAAGGGGTAGAAACTCCAGAAGGCAGTCCACTCTAAAGACATGTACTAGCCCATTATCATACTACAGGTATGGTCACAATGTTTTCTTTATTTACCAGGAATCAAACTCAGGGTTGTGTCCTTACCAGGAAGGTACTATATTGACATGCTATGCCCTTGATCCTTGGACACAGTATTTTTTTTTTTAAATGTATTTGGCTGTTATATGATCTCACTATGCAGTTTGGACTGATAGTAATCCTCATGTTTTCAGCTTCCCCAGAGCTGGGATTATAGGTATTTGCCACTATGCCTGCACTCTGTGCCTGGTTCAGCCCACCCTACCCACCCTGTGAGTAGAGCTGGCATGGTGTGTGGTGCTGAGGACCAAACTTTGGTCCCTGTGCTTGCCTAAGCTTGCCTAAGCAGGTGCTTTAGTCCTCTGAGCTATCTCACCAGCTCGTTTTTTGCCTTTTTTTTTTTAATGGCTGGCTCAGCCTGCCCTGGAGGGTGGGGCTGGTGCAGCATGTGGTGCCAGGGATCAAACTGTGGTCCCTACAGTTGCCTACAGAGCTTTCCTAAACAGGTGCTTTAGACCATTGAACCATCTTGCTGGCTCTGTTTTTTGCTTTTTGTAATTTAAACATTCTTTGAATTCTCTCAACCTATTCTTTTATCTGAGGATCACTCTCCTGCTCATTATTTTCTCAAGTGAATTTATGGGCTTTATTCCTGAGGAATTTTGGATGTGATAGGTTTTGTAGGGAAGGAGCCTAAGTTTAACCAAAGGAATGAGGATATGGATACTTGAAGGACCTTCACAGTCATTGCACATCACTGCAATCAGAAGATAATTACATGGGTACCCAGGAAAAGATCAGGTATGGATAGTTTCATGGCAGATTCTTCATCTTCCCCTGCCTTTCCTTTCTATTATTTTGATTACCATGTTGCTAAGCCCAAGATCCTAACTTTGTCTTACTTTCTCATTGCTGGGAAAAAATGCTTGACACCCACAAGGAGGAAAAATTTTCTTTAGCTCACAGATTATAGAGACTTTAGTCCATAGTTTTCTATTTCCAAGGCAGGGCAGCATAGCAGGGGAGAAACAATTTTTGGCAAGGCAGGCAGAAGGCAGCAGCCCTCCTTCTGCTTTTCCTTTTTATTCCATTCCAGATTTCATGGCTGGTGGTTGGTGCCATACCTAGTGTCAGTCTTCTCTCATCAGTAAATCCATCATCCACATCCAGAATTATGATAAAACAATTGATGGACTAATCCACTATCACACATCCAAGATCTGGTTACTCCTACAATCTTCACCTGAGTGCATGAGGCTTTGTGATAACATCAAGTCTTCCCATCTGCAGGCCACAATTTTGGTGCTTCCTGTTGCTATAGAAACCAGTGGGTTTGTTTGTTTTTGTAGTACCAGGGATCGAACTTGGGACTTTGCACTTGTCAGGCAAGTGCTTCTGCTGCTAAGCTATCTTGCCAGGCCAGGGTTTGGTTTTAACTATCAGGATGGTGTCTTGGGACAGATGTACAGAGGGGGAAGGCAAGTTGCCAAGAAGCTCAATCTTGGGTATCTCACACTGGTACCAGTCTAACTGGTGAGATGTTTTTTGTTTTTTTATTGTATTTTGTGCAGGGTCTCACTATGTAGCTCAGACTCGAACTGAGTTTTTTTGTTTTTTTTTCTTGTACTGCGTTTTCAAGCCTGCCAGCGCTGGGATTACAGGCATGTGCCACTATGATAGGACTTGGTTGTGCAGTGTGCCAGTGAAGCATGTGGTGCCAGGGATCGAACCCTGTCCCTATGCTTTCCTAAGCAAGTGCTTAGTTCACTGAGCTATCTCACTGGCCCTGGTATTTTTCTTTTTAACAAAATTAAAATCGGCCCTTACTACAGGGGAAAAGTAGCTTCTCCCATCTTAGGTTCACAGCCAAGTCCCTATAACAAGAAATTACTAAGAAGAAAACAAATTTAATGTCAAGATATAACATAGGAGCCTCAGGAAAATGACCCAAAGCAGCATGGAAGCTTGCATCTTGTGTTTGAGTTTTAAGAGGCATCCTAGGGCAGAGAGGTGTGCTCAGTGTTGACAATGGGGACACTCAGCAAGACCTGCCCAGATTCTTCTGTGTCCCTGTGTTTCAGAGATGAGGACATTCCTTTCCTTCATGTACATACAGTAGGAGCATTCTCAGGGGCTTATGGCCTGCCTGCTCACAGGAAAAGGGCAGAAGGTTGGAGAATAAATTTTTTCTTCTGTCTTAAATGCCAAGGCACCATGGTTAGGGGTACAGTGCTGTCTTAAGTTACTTTTCACTGCCCAGACAAAATACCCAACATCTGAAGTTACTCACTGGTCCCTCCTCAACATGACTACCCTCCCATCTCTTATCCATCTATTAAGGCAAAACTGACAAGAGGAAATGCAGAGCTTTAGGTGCTGCAAGGTTCAAAGCCAAGCTGCAAAGATTGATGTAAGTCCCATGGTTAAAAGATGACCAGCCATGAACATGCACAGACCAGCTTCCAGAGATGTCAACACCCAACACAGTTGCCTCCCACCTGGGGATTTACTCAACCAGTATTTACTTAACTTTATTTCTATAAAGATGTAATGAAAAGTGGCTATGTATCTGTTATGGTGCACAGAAAGGGAACATGACTAAGGTCTCTTCTGGGAAGACACTTAAAAATAGCTCCATCAAGGGCAATGTACATACCTGTAATCGAAGACCACTAGTTGAGGCCAGGCTGGGTGACATAGTTCAGAACCAGACTCTGTCTCAAACAGAAAAATAGCTTCCACAGCAGGGCATGGGGTAGTTCAGCACTTGGAAGGCTGAGGTAGTATTGCTACAAGTTCAAGGCCAGCCTAGGCTGCATGCTAAGTTTAAGACCAGCTTGAACTACATCGTGAGACCCTATCTCCAACAAACAAACAACAAAACAACCTCGGAAAGCCCAAGAGACAGGAACGCAAAACCATTAGGCAGAATAAAATATTCTAAACAATCTACCCGGGAGTGGAGAGGTAAAGAGCTGAACGATCCAGCTCAAGGGAGGCTCCACTGAGAAGGCCGACTGAACTAAGATCTAAGGTAGCCGCCTGCTGGGCTAACAGAAAGCAGACAACCCAGGAAAACATGTGACATGTAAGACATTGTAAGTTGAAGCTTTTAAATATCTGGACCACTACGCTCACGCCAGCCAGTTAAATCACCCAAGGCCTTCGCAAATAATCTATGGTCAGTGGTCAGGCAGTAGAGCAGTTGCAAGCCGTAGGCCCAGACTTCTGGTTCCCTGGGTGTCAGTGGGGAGGGTAGAGTGGACAAAGACTGGACAGGAGACATTTACTTCCTTCGAAGAGGATCTGCAATAGAAAAGGAAAGGATAAGTGCCCATGCTAGGCAGGCGTACAAATAAGCGATCCTCTGTGTTTGTCGAGAAACACGGTTCTGGGCCAGAGGCTGACTCTGGGCAGGCGCCTCTCTCCGAACCTGGGGCAAGGCTGGTTCCTTTACAATGGGCTGCTCATAATAGCCTCGGAGCCCCAGCAGGAAAACGTGAATTCGGCTGTGAGCAATTAGCCACCGTGAGGAGGGCGCAGGACGTGGGGTGTGGGCTACAGACACGGGTCTGCAGCGTCAGGAGCGTGGAGGACTCTGCAGAGTTGCGTTAGGGCGAACCCGGGAACGGGTGTAAAAGCCCCGTCCACTGCAAGCATCTTTCTCGAACCGCAGACGCCTCTCCAGTCTTGCATCCATGCCGTGGTCCGCCAGGCCTCGCCTATCAAACGAGAAGGGCACTTCTAAGTTTCAAGCTTTTTCCAAAGCTCAGATCTCGGGAAGGTCTCGGACCAAAGCCAAAGGATGCCAACACAGCCCGGCTCCAAGTTTTGACGTCATCACTCCGTGCTGTATCTTGTTGGCCACGCCCTAAAAGAATCGGCACCTCTCTGACCTCATCCCACAGCGCCAGTTCCGCTCTAACCACGCCCAACAGGTCGGCTCTTCTTTTTCGAGTTACAGCCATACACCGCCCACTCTAGCTCCAACCACAAGCCGCCGCGTGACGTTATGTTAGACGTCATCGCCATGCGACTTTCCGCCCCTCGAGTCTTCAAGCTTTAGGCGCGCGAGGGCTCCCTTCGTGTGCCGGACCTAGCTCTCGCTGGTCGGCTTGTTGGAACTTCCTTCAGTCATGTTCCCGGCTATCCCTTCTCCACGGACCCCAGGTCCCGGATCCCGAAGGGTCCCTCTGGTCGGAATTGGCCCGAATTCAACGCCCCGAGCGGGAAGCAGGAGGGGGCAGTCCTTGGGTTCTGCAGTCTTCTCCCCGGTGCTCTACTCCCCAGTATCACGGCGCAGCTCTCTAAGTTCACGGTGAGTGATCACCCCTGGCTGGGTCAGGAGACCGCAGACAGTACTGTGGGATTGGTTAGTGGGACCCCAGTAGCGCAGACAACTGTGCTCAATCTTGCAAGTTATGTCACGTTCACATTGTCATCAGATGAAACCTCACGTTGCACTTTAAGTGTGTCGCAAAAGAAGATTCTAGAAAATTTAGTTATATACTAATTCTAGTTAGCTTTTCATTTGTCAATTACGAATCTGTGCAGCCTTCACTGTATGGTATAGATACATTATTATATGTGCTGTCGAAGCGAGCATGGCTGAGGTATAGATATGGGGAATTGCTGAATAGCGTTTTATAAGGTGGATACAAGGAAACGGAACAATAGATCAAAAACAAAACAAAATGACTGATAAGCATCAACGCACGGGTTGCCTTGTCAGGTAATGCAAAGGGATTTTTTTTTTTTTTTTGTCTTTTTGAGACAGGGTCTCGCTATGCAGTTGAGGCTGGTCCTGAGCTCACTTTTGTAGTCCAGGCTGGTCTCGAACTCGCACCAATCCTCCTGTCTCAGCCTCCCGAGTGCTGGGATTACAGGGGTGAGCCACCACGCCCGGCCATTTTTTGACTAGGATCTCATGTTTTCAAATAAACGATTAATTTGGGGATCTATTTGTCTCCACGAAGTTTCAGTTTGATGATGTCGTATTTGCTCTAAGTGATTTTATTTTGGTCTGGTTAATTGGAACCTACTTTAGGAACTCAGTCCAAATCAGTGCTCTCCAATAATTTTTTTTTTTTTTGGCGGGATGAGGGTTCAAACTCATGACCTTGCACTTGCCAGTCAGGCACTTGTGCCATGGAGCTATCTCCTGAGCCCCTCCAATAATTTTTTTTAAATGGGCGGCTCAGCCTGCCCTGGGGGTGGGGCTGGCCCAGCATGTGGTGCTGAGGATCAAACCGCGGTCCCTGCGGATGCCTAAGCTTGCCTAAGCTAGTGCTTTAGACCACTGAGCCATCTCACCGGCCCATGAAAAGATTTTTTTTTTTTTTTTTTGTCTGTTTGAGACAGGATATCGCTATGCAGTTTAGGCTGGCCTTCATCTTACTTTTTGTAGCTCAAGCTGGTCTTGAACTCACACTGATCCTTCTGCCTTAGCCTCCCAAGTGCTGGGATTATAGGTGTGCACATTATATGGTGGTGCACACCATGTTCCACCCTCCAACAATTTTTAATTTAATCATTTCCACCTTTTGGTTAGGATCTTACCTAGATGTGACTAAAACTAAAGGCATTAGTGCTACTCTTTTTACTGTTTATCATCCTGGAATTCCAGTTTCAACCTGTTATTTAATATGTAAATTCTATTTCTCTGGATTTCTGTCATTCCATCAGAACACAGAAATTTCATGATTGATGGATAATTACATGAAAACATTAACAATGTTTGGGAGAATACACTGTACCAGGAAAACTACCGTTATAATAAATGATAGTACCAAGGTTGGAGTGAATCAGATAATGTTTTTGTTTTGTTTTTGTCTTTTTGAGACAGGGTCTCACTATGCAGTGCAGGCTGGCCTTAAGCTCACTTTTGTAGCCCAGGCTGGTTGCAACTCGCACTAACCTTCCTGTCTCAGCCTCCCAAGTGCTGGGATTACAGGTGTGAGCCACCATGCCTGGTCAGATAAGTATTTTTCAACAGGTGAATTAAAACTTTTTTATTTGGCAACTGAGTTTCTATAATAGCCAGTGTATTCATGTTCAACAGAAAATGTTAGCAATTGTGCAGATTTCTCCTTGTTCACATAGTAGGTAGCAGCTCTGTTATGTGGCATCCCATGACTGTTAAAGCAGAGAATGAGAACAAATGGGTCTACAAATCTAGCTATAAAAAAGACCACCAACACAACTTGAATTCATTTGCCTTGAATGTTGTTAAAGGATTTGTCCATCTGTCTGTCCATCCATTCATCCATCCATGTCTCTCTCTCTCCCTCTCCCTCTTCCTCTACCTCTCCCTCTGACTCATGATAACAGAAGTAATCACTACGATTCCAAGCTGTGTAGTGAGACCTTGTACAGGGGGAAAAAAAATTAGGGAAGAATAATGAGCTCCTAAGGACCGGGGGGGGGGGGGGGGGGGGGGGGGGGGGGGGGGGGTAGGGGGGCGGTGGGGAGGTGTCCAAAAATTTCTTTAAATCATATAAAGATTTTGGGTTTGATGTGAGACTATGTCGTATAACCCCCCAAAATTACTGATTATGAAGGCCTAATTACAGTATTATCCTTTCTGATGAAGACAGGCATAAACGAAGAAAGAACATTTAAGCATTTCATTATAACGTAGTCATATTTCAACAATTTGGGAAAAGCTGGCCACAGCATGAAATTGCTGAGGTTTCCCCTCAACACACACAATCTTTTTAAGACAGGATTTCACTCTACAATTCAGGCTGGTTTTGAGCTCACTTTGTAGCCCAGGCTGACCTCAAACTCTCAGTGGTCCTCCTGCAGTTCTTGTCCTAGTTTTTGAGATAGGGTCTCACTATGTATTTCAGGCTGGCCATGAACTTACTGTGTAGTGTCAGCTGGTCTCAGATTTGCAGAAGTCCTCCTGTCTCAGCCTCACAAGTGTCAGGGTTACAGGTGTATGTTACCAATTGCAGCTGTGGTTAAAGTTTGAACATCTCTGGTCATAGTGTTAAGTGATTTGGTATACTCAAATCAGGCATGATACCTGTCTCTTGAATTTGCATTGAGTTGTATGTTGTATAATTTTGGCTTACAGGGAATCAATCATTAGTAGAACAATTTTTACTGTTAGTGATTTCACTGGAAAAACCTTAGAAAATTTGGGGCTCTTTCATGCTTGGTGGTATGTACCTGTTATCCCAGCACTCTGGGATACTGAGGCAGAAGCATCTCAAATTCCAGTCTGGCCTAGGCAACATAGGGAGACTGTTTCAAAACCAAACAATTAAAAGGGGCTGGGGATATAGCGTAGTGCAAAGGTCCTGGGTTTAATCCTCAGCCCCTTTATTCCCCCTGATTTCTAGGTATCTTCTATAGTGTTTGAAATGTTTATATCAATGACAGTCATAAATGCATGTAAAAGAAGATGGAGTGGCACTTCCAATGCTTCCCATATAACCTAGTGTTTCTTTTACCAGATGAGAAACACATCCTTCATGGTTTTCCTGAGTTTCAACTAGAAAATCCCAAAGTTAGTTCAAGGTCAGAAAGATTTGATGTAGAATTTAATTTTGGAAAGCTTGTCAAAAATATCAAGAGAGGGGCCCGGTGGGATGGCTCAGTGGTCTAAAGCACCTGCTTGGGAAAGCTTGGGCAGCTTCAGGGACTGCGGTTCAATCCCCGGCACCACATGCAGCCCTGCTCTCAGGGCAGGCTGAGCCGGCCATAAAAATGAGTGAACGAACAAAGGTTCTGAAACAAGAAAAAAAAATAAATAAAATTTAAAAATTCTTTAAAAAAATATCAATGGATTTAAAACAAATATGATCTAGGTTGTTGCTTTAGGCAAGGTGGCAATAAAAGATTTTAAAGGTAAAGATAAAAAGTTACATAATTGTGGGTGAGACCTCAGTTGTTTTAAACAGTTAAAGTGACTCAAATAAAAACCAGAGAGACAAACGGAAACACAAGAAATTATCTTGGGAAAACACAAAGTTTTTGTTTTGTAGGGTAATTATTTATAAGGAAAAAACTTCACATTCTCACATCAATACTACAAGAGTCCCTGTCATTTCATTTCTTTTCTTTTGGTATGGGGGCTCAAACTCAGGACCTTGTACTTGCCAGGCAGGTGCTTATGCTGCTGAGCTATCTCCCAGGCCCCACAAGACTCATTTTAGGGCCTGGGGTGGTGGTGCATGTCCGTAATCCCAGCACTTGGGAGGCTGAGGAAGGAGGATCAGTGCAAGTTCAAGATGAGCCTGTGGTACACAAGTGAGCTCAAGGCCAGCCTGAACTGCGTAGTGAGACCCTGTCTCAAAAAAGACCAAAGAAAAGGAAAGAAAAAATACTGTCATTTTAACAGAGAAAATTCTACTTTTATCAGTATATTAATACTAAAGTTGATACTACTAAAACCTGATAGGTAAGTGTGTGCAATCCCAGTTAGCAGTAACTCCACAAGATTTCTTCATACATTTTATAGCTTTCTTATACATTCAGGTTTTGTTTGTACCTCTCCTCGTTCTTATTTTTGACAAACCAGTCACCCTATGTTAGGACCATAATTACTCTACTTTTGCCAAAGCACAGCTTCTGTACCTGTCAGAACTTTACTGAACAAAAACATGTTTTTTCTTGTAGCTGGACTTACTCCCCTCATTGATTGAGGCTCTGTGACATTAATGAGAGGTTTTAGCTGAGCGTGGTAGCGCACGCCTGTAATCCCAGCACTGGGAGGCTGAGGCAGGAGGATTGGTGCGAGTTCGAGACCAGCCGGGGCTACAAAAGTGAGCTCAGGACCAGCCTCAACTGCATAGCAAGACCCTGTCTCAAAAAGACAAAAAAAAAAAAAAAAAGAGAGAGAGGTTTTAGTGTGTAGTAGCCTTAATTTCTAGTGAAAACATAGGGTATAAGTTTGTCGTATACCAACATTTTGTTGTTGCAATTGCTTTTGCTATTGTTGCTGTTGTTTTGCTGAGACAAGGTTTTGCTGTGTAGTCCAGACTGGCTTTGAGCTTGAGGTAATCTGCTTCTCTTACAGTCACTACACCTAGCTTTTTGTTGTTTGTTTGCTTCTTTATTTTTAATTTATTTATTTATTTATTTATTTGGTACAGGATCTCGCCACGCAGCTTGAACTTATAGTCATCCTCCTGTCTCAGCCTCCCCAGCACTGAGATTACAGTCATATGCAACCATCCCTGTTTTGGTGACCAGCTTGGCATGGGGCTGGCACAACATATGGCACCAGATATCGATCCTGGTTCTTGTACTTGCCAGGGAGGTGCTTAGACTGCCGAGCTATCTTCCTGGCCCTTGTTGTCTTTTTAAATAGGATGGACTGTACCACTGTGCACAGCTTGTTGTGTACTAACATGCATAGTGTGCTTTGTAAGAATGCATTTTTCCTTCTTTGTTTTTTGTTTTTGTCTTTTTGAGACAGGGTCTCATTATGCTTCAGGCTGACCTTGAGCTCACTTTTGTAGCCCAGGTTGGTCTCGAACTTGCACCAATCCGCCTGCCTCAGCCTCCCAAGTGCTGGGATTAAAGGCGTGTGCCACCACGCCTGGCTGGTTTTTTTTTTAATATTATAGCCGGCTCAGCCTGGCCTGGGGGTGGGGCTGGCGCAGCATGTGGTGCTGGAGATGGAACCGTGGTCCCTGCTGTTGTCTAAGCTTTCCTAAGCAGGCACTTTAGACCACTGAGCCATCTCACTGGCCCAAGGATGCATTCTTGAAGTTGGAAGGTGACCTAGTATCACTAACCACCTGTGTCCCCTTTGTCCTAACAGAGGAATCTTAGGTTTTGGTGGCTGATACTTTCCATAGCTCTTTTTTTTTTTTTTGGTGGGACATGGGTTCAAACTCACGACCTTGCACTTACCAGGCAGGCACTTGTGCCATGGAGCTATCTCCCTGGCCCCTTCCATAGCTCTTAAAATGCATGACCTCTGTCCACCAGTGAAGTTGTGACTTTGGCTCTGAGATCCCCTGTACTAACCTGGCCAACGGTTTTTCCTAGGTCAGCACATTAGAAAAAGGACAAAGAACTCTTAACACATGAGAACAAAGAATGCAGAATGTACATCTCTGTGGTTTCTGGAAGCTGGCATTTTTTTGGGAGAAGTAAAGAACAAGTACCTTGATGTAGGCCTAAAGTCATGACAGTATAGACAACCTCCAGCCCTGGAGAATTGTTACTTCGTGTCTGACATACCATGTGTCATTAGTATCTGGTGAATTTTAAATAAAAAGCTTTTGGCTACAGAATTTCACTTTGTAGCCATGTTAGAGGGAAGAGACTCTCCTCACAGTGGGGTAAGAGAATGGTTTTATTACTGAAACACCAACCCACATTCCAGCAGAGTCACAGTTCCTGTCCCTGAAGTTCGTGATGACCGTGTAATTTCAAAGACAGGAAGCATCTGCTTATGATTACTTTCCTTTGGGTTCATCCTTGAGAAGAAACTTTTTCCCAGCAGGAAAGTAGCAAATGTTGAATAAACCTACGATTAAAATTTATCTATAAAAGTTGGCAGTACTTTAAAGGAGAAGTGATTTTTAGAGTATATTATGTTCTTAACTGTTATATTTTGAAAAATGTCCTTCAAAAAGCTAATCCTGTGTTTTGTTTCTTTTGAGAATAGTCAGAATGAAAGCCGGTATTTTGCATAAAGTGTTAAGTGTTCTTCACAATGTTTTCATCTCTTCTGGCGATCAATTAAAGAAAGCCTTTGTTAGGGTACTCTGTCGGTAGAATCCTTGACAGGCTGGTCTGTGCTGAGATCAGCATCAGGTACTAGAATCATGTTCATTTTCTTGCTGTTGCTTGCTGCTTAGATCTGGTGGGTCTTGTAGTCTCACAGCTGGATGAGTTCTTTTTTTTTTGCAGGACCAGGGTTCAAACTCATGACCTTGCACTTGCCAGGCAGGCAGTTGTGCCTTGGAGCTATCTTCCCAGCCCCTGGATGAGTTCTTTTTTTTTTTTTTTTTCTTGTTTCAGAACCTTTTTTGTTTATTCACTCATTTTTATGGCCGGCTCAGCCCGCCCCAAGGGCAGGGCTGGGGCAGCATGTGGTGCCAGGGATCGAACCATGGTCCCTGAAGCTGCCCAAGCCAGCGCTTTGGACCACTGAGCCATCCCGCCGGGCCCCCTGGATGAGTTCTTAAAGATCACCTATGTAATGTCTGTGGAACATTTGTGACAACATGGGGTGTAGAGGCTATGTTTTGCTTTTCAAAAATAAGATTGAGACTCTCCAAGTGGTTCTCAGTTTGAAACACACTGATTTTAATCTAACCTTATTTTACCTGTAAGGATTAGAGTGATGAGTTTAAGCAAATAAAGGTATTTTGGGGTTTTTTTTTTTTTTTTTTTTTTTTTTTTTTTTTTTTTTTTTTTTTTTTTTTTTTTTTTTTTTTTTTTTTTTGAGATAGGGGCTCACTATGTAGTGTAGGCTGGCTTTGATCACACTTATGTTGCTCAGGTTGCCCTGAATTATTGTGATAGTCTTGCTGCAGCCTCCAGCATGCTGGGATTACAAGTGTGTACTGCCACGCGTGACTCCAAAGTGAAGAGAGGTGTGCACCTGATTTCTGAACGTAAATAGGGCCTAAGACCTTATTTCCCTAAATAATACCATTGTGGTTTTTTTTTTTTTTTTTCTGGTACCAAGGATCAAACTCGGGACCTTATACTTTCCAGGCAAGCACTTATTCCACTGAGCTATCTCCCAGGCCCCTCTGTTTTCTTTTTAAATGTGAAAAATTACATTTTAAATGTATATGTGAGGAGGCCAGCCAGATAGCTCAGCGAATCAAAGCATCTGCTTAGGTAGACACAGCCCAGGGTTTGATCCCAGACCTACCATGCCTGCCCTGTCCCCAGGGCATGCTGAGATTGGGCATGGTGACATGCACCTATAATCCCAGTGCTTGGGAGGCTGAAAATCAGGAAGGATTACTACAAGTCCTATGTGTACTAAAAAAAAAAAAAAAAAAAAAAGTATGAGCTTTTCTTGCAGTGTTACAACTCATTTTCTTGTTTATTGGAAGTCATACACACACACACAAACACACACAAGAGACCAGCAAGATGGTTCAGTGGTCTAAAGTGGTTGCTTAGGAAAGCTTAGGCAACTGCAGGGACCATGGTTCAATTCCTGGCACCACATGCTGCATCAGTCCCACTGCTAGCCAGGCTGAGCTGGCCATAATACAAAAAAAAAGAAAGTCTTTTGGATACATAAAATCTAGGATATTGTAAATTTTAAGTTTGAAGTGATATGATTTCTGTTCTTTAGAGGAACACCTACACGGATATTACCACATCACTCAATAACTGAGTCGGTGAACTATGACGTGAAAACATTTGGATCATCTCTTCCGGTTAAAGTCATGGAAGCACTAACGTTGGCAGAAGGTAAGTGGTGTCTTTCCTTCTGTTTTTTAAAATGTATTTATTATAGGGTCTACAGAGTGTTGCTACACAGCTCACACTTGTAGGGATCCTCCTATTTTTAGCCTCCTAAGCACTGGGATTACAGGCATGCACCACCATGCCCAATCTCAATTGCTGTCTCAGCAGCTGGCACAGCTAAATGGTGCCTTTCCCTTTGCCTCTGTTAGCAAATCAAAACTAGGCCTGGCCTAGCATAGATAAGCACATTTGAGCTTTTTCCTAGATGGGAAGAACAGGTAGCCTTGTCTATTTTTTCATGGTAATTGATATATATTTTTTTTTCCTTTTTTTTTTTTGTCTTTGAGATAGGGTCTCACTATGCAGTTCAGGCTGGCCTTGAGCTCACTTTTGTAGCCCAGGCTGGTCTCGATCTCGCACTAATCCTGCCTCAGCCTCCAACTGCTGGGATTATAAGCATGCGCCACCACACAAATATATGATAATTCAAGAAGCAGAGTAAGTTACTCTTAACACATTCAAATGAAATTTTTGAAGTATGAACAAAATTCAGTTCCATTTTAGAGTCGATCAGGCATATAGAGTTTAGTCCTAAAAACATTCCTAAAATTAGTGCCTTATGTTGTATTGAGTTTAACAGTGCAAAATACAATGTACAGACAGCGCACCTAGGCAGGTGACACAAAGAGTGTGAAGTGGGGTTATTTGGCTAATGCAGGCTGACAGTTCAGAGTTTTCTTGGCATTTGCCTGAGTCATTTCGTTGAGGACTCAACTCTGGGCCTTTGTGGTTTGATTTTGTTTTTTTTCTGGGACAGGTGTCCCTATGTAATTCAGGCTGCCCTTGAAATCACTATGTACCCAAGATTGGGCTTGAATTTAGGGCAGTCCTCTTGCCTCAGCTCCTTTGTGCTTTTCTGAAACAGTGTTTTTCAAACTGCAGGAGTAACTGAAGTCAACTCAATTGTTCATGATCAGCGTAGAGAGAAACAGATAATTAAAAGTTGAATTTAAGATTTTTTATAGTGAATGACAGTTAAAAAAAAAAAAAAAAGGAGAAGCTTGAAGTAATCCATTCTAAGGGACCGGGGAGATAGCTCTGAGGCACAAGTGCCTGCCTGGCAAGTGCAAGGTCATGAGTTTGGAAAAAAACTGAAGGAAAAAAAAAAAAAGAATTTTAAAAAGCTGGGTGTGGTGACACATGCCTGTAGTCCCAGCACTTAGGAAGCTGAGGAAGGAGGATCAGTGTGAGTTCAAGACCAGCCTGGGTTACAAAAGTGAGCTCAAGGCCAGCCTGAACCGCATAGGTAGACCCTGTCTCAAAAAGACAAAAAAAAAAAAAAATAGTAATCCATTCTAAAAGATGGAATATATCCAGAAGTGGTGGCATAAGCCTATTTATAATCCTAGCACTTTCAGAGGCTAAGGCATTTTAATGACTTAGAGAAACCCTTACTCAAAGTAAAAAAGGTCTAGATTTCAACGTGTAGGACCAAGTCAACAACAAACAAATAAGACAAGCACCAGGGAAGGAATATTTCTCATCAACTTGAACCTGGTGGCCCAGCAAGATAGCTCAGTGACCTAAAGTCCCTCTCCGGTTCGATCCCCAACACCACATGCTGTGCAGGCCCCACTCCCAGGACAGGCTGAGCCAGCTGTAACATAAAATAAATAAATAAAGTTAAAAAAAAAAAAAAAAACCTTGAACCTGGCACATCTTATCTTGGCTGCCCATCCTTAGATGTTTTATTTTATCTTGATCCTTAGACATTTTTTTTTGTTTGTTTGTTTAATTTTTTTATTTTTATTTTTTAGTGGTTTTTTTTTGTCTTTTTGAGACAGGGTCTCGCTATGCAGTTGAGGCTAGCCTTGAGCTCACTTTTGTAGCTCAGGCTGGTCTTGAACTCACACCAATCCTCCTGCCTCAGCCTCCCGAGTGCTGGGATTACAGGCGTGAGCCACCACGCCCGGCTTGATCCTTAGACATTTTAGAGGTAGTTGTTTTCAAACAACTAAACTGCTAACCTCTATTATGTATTATATATTACTCTTTTTTTTTTAATTTTATTTATTTATTTTTTTCTTGTTTCAGAACCTTTGTTCACTCATTTTTCTGGCCGGCTCAGTCTGCCCCGAGGGCAGGGCTGGCACAGCATGTGGTGCCGGGGATCGAACCGCGGTCCCTGAAGCCACCCAAGCTTCCCCAAGCAGGGGCTTTAGACCACTGAGCCGTCCCGCTGGGCCCTCTTTTTTTTTTTTTTAAATATGTGTTATCTTCCCCCAGAACTTCAGTTTAAATTGCTTTAACCTTTCTACATACTCTTGGTTCAGGCCACTAGACTCATCAGGAACAATACATAACCTCTCATATCAGAATTCGAGCACAAATCCTTAGAGTGGCCAAGTGTTAATTGAAGAATGTTGTGGAAAATCATTACCAAGGACTACATTAGGTTAGGCCTTAAGGCTCATCCTTGAGAACCTGGAACTTGCAAGAAAAAAGGCACAGCTTAGAATCTGGTCCAGTCTGCCCATGTATGACTTGAGAGTGGCTTGGTGTTTTAACTCATACATTACCAATGCCTTGCTTTTTTTTTTTTGGTCTTTTTTTTTTTTTTTTTTTTTTGAGACAGGGTCTCACTATATAGTTGAGGTTGACCTTGGGCTCACGTTTGTAGCCCAGGCTGGTCTTGAACTTGCACTGATCCTCCTGCCTCCACCTCCCAAGTACTAGGATTACAGGCATGCACCACCACACCCAGCCCTACTTTTTTTTTTAAAGAGACTACAAGGAGCTGGGGAGATAACTCTGTGGCAGAAGTGCCTGTGTGGCAAGTACAAGGTCGTGAGTTTGAACCCCGGTCCTGGAAAAAAAAAAAAAAAAAAGTCTTACTTAAAGAGACTACAGCTGGGGAGATAGCTCCATGGCCCAAGTGCCTGCCTGGCAAGTGCAAGCTTGTGAGTTCAAAACCCCGGTCCCACAAAAAAAAAAAAGAGAGAGAGAGAGACTACAAACTAGGATTTTATTTATTTGTTTGTTTGTTTGTTTGTTTGTTCGTTTGTCTTTTTGAGACAGGGTCTCACTATGCAGTTCAGGCTGGCCTTGAGCTCACTTTTGTAGCTCAGGTTGGTCTCGAACTCGCACTGTTCCTCCTGCCTCAGTCTCCCGAGTGCTGGGATTACAGGCGTGTGCCACCATGCCCGGCTTAGAAACTAGTATTAAAATAGAAAAATTACAAATGATACAGAATTTTACTAAACAAAATAGTTTGAATTTCACAGTATTGTATTGCATAGTATTATTTTCAGACTACTCATTACCATATATATGCATGCAAAGTTGAAAGAAGGAAAGGCGAAGAAAGGTATGGGCAATTAAGAAGAGAAAAAGGTCAAAGAATTTCAAAAAGAAGACAAAACAAATTAAACATTAACTGTTCTTCCCGTAGACCAGCAGAAATCCTCAGTACAGTTGTGCAATTCTGCTTACATATGTAGATACATTTCTTTCCCTCCCTATCTCTCCTGTCACACTCAATTCAGTGATTCCTTCCTTTTGAACAGGTTCATTCCCTTTACCCAGTATCTGTTGTATTTTCAGATTTTATTTTGTTTCAGGTGCTCACATACATATGATGTTTCAGTTCCTTGTATTTTGCAGTTCCTTTACCCTGCATTTAAGCAAGATACAACTTCAAACTAAGCTTCCAGGACTGCTGACATGTTTATGGGTGTTTTTCACCATTGCTTAAGACACGTCTGTAGGCTGGCCTCATTTTGTCATGGTTGTTAGAGAAGTTGGTGTTGCTGTATCAGTGAAATTATGAGTGTAGTGAAATATGTAATTTTCTTGGTGGTACTGGGGATTGAATCCAGTGCCCCCTCACTAGTCCCTCCATAACTCCTCTCCTTTAAAAAAAAAAAAAAAAGCCGGGCGTGGTGGCACACGCCTGTAATCCCAGCACTCGGGAGGCGGAGGCAGGAGGATCAGTGCGAGTTCGAGACCAGCCTGGGCTACAAAAGTGAGCTCAAGGCCAGCCTCAACTGCATAGTGAGACCTTGTCTCAAAAAGACAAAAAAATAAATAAATAAATAAATAAATAAAGTTTCAATAACTGACTAAACAGAAAAAAAAAAAAAAAAAAATTGGTACAGAGTTTCATTAAGTTGTCCAGGCTCTTCTTAAACTTGTAATCTTCAGGCTCCCAGAGTGCTGGGATTACAGTTGTGAACTACAATGCCTGACATAACTGTTTCGTATATAATACTTTAATATCCTTATAGAAAGTAAAGTATCTGTTTATAACAGAACTTAAGATGTGTCAAACCTAACTCAAAATATAGTTCTGTGGTACACTTCTAAAACTGATTATCAAATCATCTATTTGATCTATTCAGTAGATTTCTTGTTTTGCTTGTTAATAGTTCTAGAGCATTTGGGAATATTTTATTGTGAATTAGTTTTTCATAAGTGTGTTTCTTCTAGAAAACAAGAACTTAAGGGCATAACACAGCTGAATGTGTTATGGATTAAACAACGAAGTGACTGGAAGCAGACAAAGCAGAAAACATCAATAGCAAAACCATACACTTATGTACACAGGATGAATCAGACATTGGTCTCAAGAACCTTCAAAAGGTTCAGCATATTGATTATAGCACAATGTAATGCTAAAATTATG
>PVJA010004669.1:7531-84434 GCA_004027025.1 Myocastor coypus | reverse complement strand
TGAAAGATCTCCTCCTCATCTCCCACCACCTGGTGACCACCTTTAAACTTTCTGCATCTGAATTTGATGATTCTAGGAACTTTATGTAAGTGGAATTCTACGGTATTGAGCTCTTATGACTGGTTCATTTCACTCAGTATAATGTATAATCAGGGTTTCTCCATCTTGTAGTGTGTATCATAATTCTCTTTTTTGTTAAGGCTAAATAATATTCTATTTTATGGATGAGCCATGTTATGATCATACATTCATTAGTGTTTACATGGGGTGCTTCCATGTTTCAACTGCACACAATGCTGCTGTGAACATGCAGTCTCTTTCAGACTCTGCTTTCAGTTTTTTGGACAGGTAATGAGAAATGAAATTTCTGGGTCTCACAGTAACCCTGTGGGGAAACTGCCATAGCATTTCCCACAGCAGCTGTACACATTTTTCATTCCCTCCTAACAGTGCACAAGTAGTTCAGTCTCTTCACATGCCTAAAAACACTTGGTGTTTTGTTTTCTTTGTTGCTGTTATTTTTGATAGTAGCCATTCTAGTTGAAATATGAAGTGGTACCTCATGGTTTTGATTTGCATTTGCCTAATGATTAGTGATGTGGACAATATACCTGCTATTAGCTTCTTTGGAAAAAATGTCTACAAGTCTTTTTGTCAGTTGATGTATTGGGTGTTTTTGTTGAGTTGTAGGACTTCTCTGTGTATTCTAGATCATACTGCCTGAAATACGTGATTTTCAAAATTTTCTTCCATTTAGGCTAGGGAGATAGTTTGTCAGTCTAAACTCCTGCCTGGCAAGCACAAGGACACAGGTTTGATCCCCTACACCACATGCCACACTAGCCCCAGAACCCTGGGCATACTGTGCCAGCCACTAAAACCAGATGTGGTGCATGCCTATAATCCCAGCACTGGGGAGACTGAGGCAGGAGGACCACTATGAGTCCAAGCTGCATAGCGAGATCCTGTACTTCAGAGGTTCTCAACCTGTGGGTTGCGACCCAGGCGGGGGTCAAACAACCAAAACGGGTCACCTAAAGCCATTCCGAATCATAACTATAGCAAAATTATAGTTTTGAAGTAGCCACCAAAATTTTTTTTGGTTTGGGGTCACCACAACATGAGGAACTGTATTGCAGGGTCATGGCATTAGAAAGGTTGAGAACCACTGCTGTACCTAAATAAATAAATAAACAAACAAACAAACAAATAAATAAATGGTTTTAAATTTTTTCTTCTACAGAATCTTTTTGTAAAAATAAAGAAAGAAAAAGAAAAAAAAGCCGGGCGTGGTGGCACACACCTGTAATCCCAGCACTCGGGAGGCTGAGGCAGGAGGATCGGTGTGAGTTCAAGACCAGCCTGGGCTACAAAAGTGAGTTCAAGGCCAGTCTGAACTGCATAGAAAGACCCTGTCTCAAAAACACACACACACACACACACACACACACACACACACACACACACACAAAACAGAATCTTTTTGTGAAAGGTATCTTTTAGTGCACAAAATTTTTAATTTTTTTTATATCAGGAATCAAACTCAGGACTTTGCACCTGCCAGGTGCTGAGCTATATCCCTGGCTATAGTCTTTAAATATTGAGGTCATCCAGTTAGTTGCCTTATTTTCTTTGCTGCCTTTGCCTTTAGCACCATATATAAGAATTCATGGGCCACTCTCGTGTCATGAAGCATTTCTTCATGGCTTCTAAAAGTTTTCTAATTTAGCTCTTCAGGTATGCAATCTATTTTTAAGTTTGGAATTTGTTCTGGTAAGGGGCCACCTTCTTTCTTTTGCATGTGCATGGCCATTTGTAAAATGGCACCATTTGTAAAAAGGCTATTCTTTCCCCAGTGAATGGTCTTTGCACACTTGCCATAAATCACTTGCCCATATATGTGAGGGTCACTGCTGAGCACCCTCTCCCATCCACTGGTCAGTACTATGCTGTGTTTGATTACTGTAGTGTGGTGGTAAATTTTGAAATTGAGCCCTCCAGCTTTGTTCATCTTTTGCAAGATTATTTTGGCTGTTCAACATCCTTTAAGATTCCATATAAATGTTCTCTGTTTTTGAAAAAAGTCATCGGAATTTTGATAGAATTAACATTGAATCTGGAGATCAGTTTGGTTAGTGTAAACATTTTATTTATTTTATTTTTATTTATTTATTTATTTATTTATTTATTTTGGTCTTTTTGAGACAGGATCTCGCTGTGCAGTTCAGGCTAGCCTTGAGCTCACTTTTGTAGCCCAGGCTGGTCTCGAACTCACACCAATCCTCCTGCCTCAGCCTCCCAAGTGCTGGGATTACAGGCATGCGCCACCATGCCCGGCCTAGTGTAAACATTTTAATCATGTTAAATATTTATGAATACATGGTGTTTCCATTCTATATTTTCATTTCTTTTGCTAATGTGTTGTAGTTTTTAGCATACCATCCTTTCACTTGGTGCATTATTTTCATGAGTATTTTAGTCTTTTGATGATACTATGAATAGAATTACTTTGATACTTTGCTTTTAGCCGGGCATGGTGGTGCACGCTTGTAATCCCAGCACTCGGGAGGCTGAGGCAGGAGGATCGGTGTGAGTTCGAGACCAGCCTGGGCTACAAAAGTGAGCTCAAGGCCAGCCTGAACTGCATAGTGAGACCCTGTCTCAAAAAGACCAAAAAAAAAAAAAGATACTTTGCTTTTATCCGATTATCCATTGTTAATATTTAGAAATGCAGGGGCTGGGGAGGTAGCTCCGGGGCTGGGGAGATAGCTCCAAGGCACAAGTGCCTGCTAGGCAAGTGCAAGGTTGTGAGTTTGAACCCCAGTCCTGCAAAAAAAAAAAAGAAAGAAAGAAAGAAAGAAAGAAATGCAGCTAATTCTTTGTTTGCTTGGGTTTTTGTTTGTTTGATAGACACAGGGTCTCACTGCGCACTTCAGCCTTGTAGTGGTCTTCCTGTCTCGGCCTCCCCAGCCCTGGCATTCCAGGTGTGTGCCACCATACATGGCCTCAGTGGCCAGCACAGCATGCAGTACCAGGGATCAAACCCAGGTCCTTGTGACCACCAAGCTATCTCTCCAGCTCCTTTTTTTTTTTCCACCTCCTATTGTAGCTAATTTTTGAGTCTTCACTCTGTAGTCTGACTCTTTGATAAATTTTTACAATAGTTCTAACAATTCATTGTGGAATATTTAGAGTTTTCTAAAGTAAATCATGCCATCTTCAAGCAGAGATAATTTTACTTCTTCCTTTGTGTGTGTGTGTGTGTGTGTGTGTGTGTGTGTGTGACCGGGATTCAAACTCACGACCTTGCACTTGCCCAGCAGGCACTTGTGCCTCGGAGCTATCTCCCCGGCTCCCTACTTCTTTATGATGATTTTCTTTTTCTTACCTAATCACTCTCGCAAGGACTTTAAAAATTATGTGAAGTGAAAGAGCCATATCTTTGTTCTGTTGCTGATCTTAGAGAAAAAAATAATCAGTCTTCCACCATCAAGTATGTTGTTAGGTTTAGGATTTTTACAGATAAATTTTGTCATGTTGAGTTTGCCTACAGTGTCTGGGTTGATCAGTGTTTTTATCAGGAGAGGGTTTTGAATTTGCCAAGTACTTTTTCTGCATCAGTTGGGATGATCACGTGCTTTTGTTCCTTCATTCTGTTGCAGTGGTGTAGTCTTTAATTTTCATAGGTTGGACTACTCTTGCTTTCCAGAGAAGAGTCTCATATGATCATAGTGTGTGATCCTTTTAACGTGCTCTTGCATTTTCTTTGCTAACACTCTTTCATAAGACATGTTAACCTGTTAGGTTGTCTTGGTTTTGTTTTTAGATGAGATCTGCTGTATCACCCAGGCTTGAATTTTTGGGCTCAGTCATCCTGCCTTGGTCTTCCAAGTAGCTGGAACTAAAAGTATGTGCCACCACTCCTGGCTCTTTGTTTCCTGGTAGTCTTCTTGCCTAGCTTTGGTATCAGTATCATGATGGCCTCTTAGAATGAGTTAGAAAGTGATCTCTTCAGTTTTTAGAAAGGCTTGGGAAGTGTTTGTGTCAGTTCCTCTAACTTTTCCTGTGCAGCCATCAGACCCAGGGATTTTTGTCAGAAGGTTTTTGATTACTGACTCAGTCTCCTTAGTAGTTATGACTCTGTTCAGACTTATTATTTCTTTGTAGCTTAGTCTGGTAAGTTTTATGTTTCCAGGAACTTGCCCTTTTGCATAGGTATTTCTGAGTTATTTTAGCAAGAAGACAAGGCTGATCTGTGCCACTCCATCTTGCTGAGTGGAAGCACTTTTTCCGTGCATGTATGGAAATTGAAATGCCCTTTTTAGAGAAAACTCAGAGGACCTGACAGAGAACAGAAACATCAGAGGAGAAGGCATGGTGGCATGGCCCGTAAAGAGAATGACTTTCCTGCAGAGCCCTGTAGTTTTCCACAGGCTGCAGGCAGAGAGCATGTTGAGCTCTGACCTTGAGTCACCTTGGTAGAGGGATAGATTGCTAAAAAGAACTATATGGACTTACTCCAGAGCCACTTTGTCCTTGGTCATGGATGTGTGGACATGCTGCACTGGTGTTGCTGGCTGACCTAATTCTTTTTTTCTTGTTTCAGAACTTTTGTTTGTTCGTTTATTTCTTTTTATGGCCCGCTCAGCCTGCCCTCAGGGCAGGGCTGGCTTGCAGCATGTGGTGCCGGGGATAGAACCTTGGTCCCTGCAGCCGCCTGCAGGCGCTTCAGACTGTTGAGCCATCCTGCCGGGCCCCAATGACCTAATTCTTTTTCAGCTTTTGAACATGTCAAACTACAAGGAGAAGTTCTCTGCTTTACTGTGGCTTGAGGAGATTCACGCAGAAATGGAGCTGAGGGATTACAGCATGAGCAGAGTCACTCTGAAGAGGAATGGAGATCTGCTGGTGCTGGAGGTCCCCGGCTTGGCTGAGAGCAGACCGTCGCTGTACACAGGTCCAGCTGCACTGTCAGGTTTCCCAGGAGCCCAGCAGGCAGACACATGTGGCCGAAGAGCACTCTTGAGCTGGCCACAGGCACACAGCCTCCTGTGTGTCCTTCTGCATAGCGTTTCACTTAAGCTTGATCAGTGATCTGTGTAAATCAAACACACAGCTTTTGTGGTTGCACATCATTTGGGCAGCTCGTCCAAAAATACTGTTTTATCCTTTAGGGCTTTATTTCATAATATTGTAGGAGAAAGTGGTGATTTCTGCAGGTTTGACACAGTGATGTGTTTTTAACTAGGTGACAAGCTGATTATAAAGTCTCAAGAGTATAATGGACATGTCGTTGAGTACATCGGCTATGTGATGGAGGTAAGAGGACAGTCCTGAAAAGGGAACGCAGGCCGCCTCAGCCACTGTCTGGGAAGAGGCTTCCTTGGTTTTAAGCTCTAATTGGGAAACTTGAAGATAAAGTGTGAATCTTTATCATTTTTGACAAATAAAGGGAGCTTAGTATCTGTAGTTTTCAGCCAGGTAACTTGTAAGTTATGCATAAGCCATGATGTTTGCATTTAGCTGATTAGATATCTGTTCATCAAGAGATAGTAGGGGAGAAGCCTTAGAAAGAATACATTCAAGTGTGCAGCTCTCAGGCTAGGGTGGAGGTCTGGTTGGCTAATTTGTCCTGGTGATCTGGGTCACAGTGCCTGAAGGCTTTGTGATTCTTATGCTGGTTTTCACTGCTCAGAAAGGAAGCACAGGGTGCTGGACATGGTGGCACACACCTGTAATCCCAGCACTGGGGAGGCTGAGACAGGAGGATCACACTGGAGCTTCATACTGAGACCTGCACCAAATACATAAAAGATATATAATAAAAGAATATGTATCAGAAGGCTTGGGGGCCTCCTTCAGCACAGCACTTGAGGATTGAGCTGCAGGCTGGCTTTATCCTGCGTTTCCTCCAGCGGCAGTGGGAAATAGTGCAAAGTCTCCACTGAGGACAGGATGAAGCCTGCTGCAGACAAACTCTTCTGGAGATGGGTCTCTACCCCTGAGGAGAGCTGGCCTTGGTAACCTTGGCAGAGAATTTTGACTGCCAGAAAGCTCCTTGGAAGGACCGGCCAAATAGTTCAGTAGATTAAAGTACCTGCAAGCAAGCGCAGGGGCCAGGGGTTTGATCCCTGAGCCTGCCGTGCCAGCCATGCCCCTGGGGCATGCTGAACTGGCAATTGAGACGAGGCATGGTGGTGTGCACCTGTAATCCCAGCTCTTGGGAGGCTGTAAACAGGTGGATATCTACAAGTCCAATCTGTAGTGAGACCCCGAACGCCCTGTAGACCCATAAAATACAAAAAAAAGGGGAGGGGAAGAAAGTCACCACAAAAGATGTGGAAGACTTAAGCAGGGCATAGAGGCTGGTGTCTTTGTAGTAGAGTCCAGGTTTCCTCATCTGATGAGGGGGGTATTGGATCAGTCAGGATTCCCACTGTTGGTGTCAGAAACCTGTGTCATCTGGTAGAAGCAAGGATTCTAGGCAGGCACTCCACAGACTTATCAGTTATAATCTACCTGCTCTGGGTGTGAGGATGGAGAGCCCTTTATTTGAGAGATGTCAATGCCAGCAATGGTGCTTGTAATCTGATCTGGGTGGAAATGGAATTTCACGAGCCCAGGCCTTGCACTTCTGTGGGTTTTTCTGCAAACTCCTAGACCACTGTTCTCTAAACCTGGCTTGCTCACCTCGGTGGCAGTTCTGAGAGCTGCCCAGAATCCCTGCCGGACCAGTGGCTCTGTGACTGCACAGCAGTAGCAGGACCACCTCACCAGTAGCTACAAGTGCAGCCAGGTATGTGTTCCCAGTACACAAAAGGATTCTCCTTTGTTGGGCTCAGCCTGGTCCTCAGGAAGTCACCCTGCCTGAGTGCTCCCTTATTCTCCTGAGGATATTGGGCTCCTGTTGTAGCTTTGTGTTCTCCTTGCTATTTTCTCAAAAAAATTGCTTTCTTTCCTCTTTGTGCAGGAAAGAACATTAAGGATGATTTTGGCAGTCTAGCTTTTTCTAGTTCCTGATACTACCAGGAAGGAGAAGTCTTACAGAAACCTTCCTGTGGAGGCTTTTGTGTACTGGGAACATAACCTGGCTGCACTTGTGGCCGTTGGTGAGGTGGCCCTGCTACTGCTGTGCAGTCACAGAGCCTTTGGTCCACAGTGTTCGTTACAGTGTTGTTGCTGTGCATGGTGTTCTCCCAGCACCTCCTGCCAATGTAATTTAATGATAAAATTATTTAATCCTTTCAGTGAATTTTGTGTATATTTAAGGTATTAAATTTTGGCTCAGATTTGTAAATACATTTTTTATGGTGTGTTACTGGATATATATAGAAGACTATTCCAAGAAGCCAAGTTAAATATATGGAAGTTAAGTTGTTTGCTTCTATTTTAGATTCATGAAGAAGATGTGACTCTTAAACTTAATACAGAATTTGAACAGACATACAACTCTGAACCTATGGATGTGGAGTTTACATATAACAGGTAAGGCTTTGGTGAGTCCTCATCCTTGGGATGTCTGCTTGAAAGTTGACTGATAATGCCACGTACTGCAGGAGACACTGCTGGTGGCCACGTATGCCTCAGTGTTCCATGCACCACTGTGCTACCCACAGGCATGGCTTTGTCCCTAAGGAAGCTGTGGAATAAACAGGTGCATGCTTGTGCCTGTTCATTCTTTGTGGACCACGAGTGCCAGCCAGGGCCCATGCCAGTTGTCCTCATCAGCCCATGGCCCTCTCTGTCTTACTCCTGCATTCATTCAGTAGGCACTACATTGCAGCTGTTCTTCCTGCCACTTCCTCCCTTCCTGCCTCCCCACTACTGCCTGGAATTCAGGCATATCAGTATATCTTAGTATATCTGAGTTATCCAGGCTCCTTTTTGAACTTGCAATCCTCCTGTCTCAGCCTCCCTGAGAAGACAGGCATATGCCCTCACGTGTGTGTGGTTTTATGTTGCAGTACTGAGGATTGAACCTAGAGCTCTTCATCCCCAGGTCTTTCATACTGTGGTCTCACTACCTCTTCAACATTTTCTGAGCTAGTTGTTTTTCTTTTTTTTTTTTTTTTGTCTTTTTGAGACAAGGTCTCACTATGCAGTTGAGGCTGGCCTTGAGCTCACTTTTGTAGCCCAGGCTGGTCTCAAACTCACACTGATCCTCCTGCCTCAGCCTCCCAAGTGCTGGGATTACAGGCGTGCGCCACCACGCCCAGCTGAGCTAGTTGTTTTTCTTCAGCATGATACGAAATGTTTCAGTTAGCTATATTTATATCAGTACTTCCTTGTGTAATCAAAAGGAAAACTAAGAATTTCTCTGGTGAATTCCCTTACTATATTTTTGGGATTTATTGGCTATATTTACTTTCATGTTTTTTCATGGCTCTTGGGAGGTAAGATACTAGCATGCTAGTTTATATGTTTTTGTTTATTTGTTTGCTTGGTACTGTTCTTTCCTTGTTCTGAAGTCTTTGTCATGTCAACTTTGAAAAGGTCCTTTCTTCCTTAGTTGGAGGGTATTGGTTAGTGAAGAAGGCTAGAGCAACAGGCTAGGTCAAAGGCCCAAGCAAATAGCTCAGCAGACTGAACAGCCTGCCTAGGCAGACTCAGGGACCAGGGTTTGATCCCCTGCATGCCATGCCGGCCCTGAGATGGCAATTGAGACTGGGTGTGGCGTCATGTGTCTGAAATCCCAGCTCTTGGGAGGCTGTAAACAGGCGGATCACTATGAGTCCGATCTAGTAGTGAGACCCTGAATACCCTGTAGACCCATCCCTAAAATACAAAAAGAAAAGAAAAAAAAAAAGACAGGTCCAGACCAGCTTTTCCTCCTTTGCTGGTCTACTTTACATTAAAAAAAAAAGTCAGTTTGCTAAGTCCAAGGGCAGCCTGTGGTCTGTTACAACTCTCTTTGAGTGGAATTTATTCTATCTCGGGGCATTTATGTTAGTAGACTGATTATCTTTTTTTTTTTTTTTTTTTTTTAGTGTATTTAGTATAGGGTCTACATGGTCTCACTACACAGATTGGACTTGTCGTGATCCTCCTGTTTTCAGCTTCCCAAGGGCTGGGGTTACAGGCATAGGCACATATCACCACACCCGTTCTCAGTTGCTATCTCAGTGCACCCCTGGGGTGGAGATGCACAACTCGAAGGGGATCGAACTGTGGTCGCCGCGTCTGTGTAAGCAGGCACTTTAGTCTGCTGAGCTATCTGGCTGGTCTGACTGATTATCAAAGGGCAGGTGGAGGTGCACATGTCTTCAGTGTCTGGAACCCCGCAGGATGCTTACTGGCAGCTTCTGCATACAGCCTGTCTCAGTTAATCTTCTCTCATTGCTGGGACAAATACCTGACACCCACAATGAGGGAAGGAAAGGTTTCTTTACCTCACAGTTACTTCAGGTTCCAGTCCATACTCAGCTGGCTCCAAGGCAGTGTGGCACATGGCAAAGGGCAACCTTTCATGGAGGCGCTGAAGAGCAGAGAGCAAATGAGAGGAGTAGCAGCCACAATGACAAGAGAGAGCAAGGCACTCTTCTCCTTGTACCGTTATCCCAGCAGTACTCAGACTTAGAGCCCCAGCCTTGGGTCATGGATTAATCTCAAACTGTCCAACTGTACCTCAATGACTGCATGAGGCTTTGGTGGGACAAATGCACATAAACCATAATACATCCCAGATTCAACACCATGGAAGTGGGCCTGACAGTGACCTCAGGCACCACACACCATGAGGCAATGGGGAACCAGTAGGGTAGCTGAAAGCACCCATGTCTGAGGTTTCCAGAGATCTTTATTTGGCCCAGGCTTGTGCTTTTGCTTATCTGAGTCTAGATTTTCTGTATGGAATAGATTTTCTTCTTTAATGTGTTCTCATCATTACTTTCAGTGAATTTTAAGGAAGCAATCCTCACAATCAAAATACCTTTTTTGGGCCAGCAAAATAGCTCAGCAGACTAGTATCCCTGCTTCTGCAGAGTGCAAGGACCGGGGTTCGATCCCTGGGGTGCCCCCAACACAGTCTGAGATGGCAATTGAGACTGGGTGTAGTGATGCATGCCTGTAATCTCAGCACTTGGAAGGCTGAAATCAGGAGAATCACTAAAAGTACCTTTCTCTTGACACTAATATTATTTCCTCACATTTTATAGGTTGTATTTTCATTTCTCCTGCTTATTCACTTTATATAGTAGAATGTGTATAGCTCCAGGAAGGAAAGAAACCCTGATGTGCTACCATTTAAACTATCGCTGTTTATTTTTATTTATTTATTTATTTATTTAATTTTTTTTCTTGTTTCAGAACCTTTGTTTACTCACTCATTTTTATGGCTGGCTCAGCCCGCCCCGAGGGCAGGGCTGGCCCAGCATGTGGTGCCGGGGATCGAACCGCGGTCCCTGAAGCTGCCCAAGCTTCCCCAAGCAGGCATTTTAGACCACTGAGCCATCCTGCCGGGCCCCTTAAAGATAAATTTATTTTTTTTAATTTTTTAAAAATTTTATTTATTATTTTTATTCTTGTTTCAGAACCTTTGTTTATTCACTCATTTTTATGGCCGGCTCAGCCTGCCCCGAGGGCAGGGCTGGAGCAGCATGTGGTGCCGGGGATCGAACCGAGGTCCCTGAAGCCACCCAAGCTTCCCCAAGCAGGCGCTTTAGACCACTGAGCCATCCTGCCAGCCCACTATCGCTATTTAAAATTCCTGATTTTCTAATAGCTGCATAGTCATATGTAGGAAAGCAACCTTCCTGTTACCAGTGATGATTTTGAGACTTTGTAAGACTTAGCTCTAACCTGGTCTCTATGTTTTGTAAAGGTTAAGTTGATTTGATGCCTTAAGGGTTATCATCTTTGTCTTTACTGATGCTACAACAGAATATCACAGACTGTACCTTAGAAAGAGCTCACTTTGCTAACAGGACCACTCCCTCCATAACTAAACTGCCAGCCTGGCATTGTCCTGGTGACTTGACACTTCCTCAGACCTTCACTAGCCTTAATAATTCTAAATTTAGCCAGGCATGGTTGTGCACACCTATAATTCCAGCACTTGGGAGGCTGAGGCAGGAGGATTGCTGCCTGGGCTACACGGTGAGCTCAAGGCCAGCTTGAAGGGCATATAGTAAGATCCTGTCTCAAAAAGACAAAAAAAAAATACATTTTGAAATTATTTTATTTTCTGTTTTCTGTCAGGACCACCAGTAGACGGTGTCACTTTGCCCTTGAACAAGCCATCCACTTAGGAGTAAAAGGTAGTATTGTCACTGTAATAGTGTATCAACATTCTCAGTGTTTTTATAGCTTTTATGTGAAATACTATGTAAAATGATATCCTTAATCATATATCACAAGTAGAAATATTCTTGTTCTTATTTTTCTATTGGGAAATTGTGTCATTTTGCTACTTTGGCTAAATAAAAGTAGCACACTTAAATAATTGAAAATTAACTAATTCCAGGCTGGCAAGACAGCTCAACGTCTAAAGCGCCTGCTTAGGCAAGCTTAGGCAACCACAGGGACCGCGGTTCGATCCCCAGTACCACCCCCAGGGCAGGCTGAGCTGGCCATAACATAAGTAAATAAAGTTTTTTAAAAAATCAACTAGTGGGGCTGGGGAGATAGCTCCAAGGCACAAGTGCCTGCTGGGCAAGTGCAAGGTCGTGAGTTTGAACCCTGGTCCCACAAAAAAAAAAAAAAAAAAAAAAAAAAAAAATCAACTAGTTCCACTTTGCATTGCACTCTGGTAATATAATTCATTTTGTACTTAAATGACTTTGTTGCAAATAACATACAGTACTAGGGGGCTGGAGAGATAGCTCAGGGGCATAAGTGCCTGTCTGGCAAGCTCAAGGTCCTTAGTTCAATCGCTGGTTCTGGAAAAAAAAAAAATACAGTACTACCACAGTACTGGAGAGATAGCATAAAAGGATGTCCACAAAGTAGTAGAGTAAAATATGAACTACTTTGGGATCAACCAAAATATTTGCCTCCATTTGCGATTTCTAACCCTTTTAGTAATTTCTGCTTTCTTTTTCTTGTTTTAAAGTATTATTTCCAGAAGAAGTAATTTTGCAGTCTCCCCAAGTGACAGACAACTGGAGCCATGCACAGCAAACCGAAAGCGATGAACAGTCTACCACCAAGGTAGTGGCTTTATGGGTTCAGTATGTTTAACTATATCATGTCATGGTGGTTGTTGGTAGGGTTTTCCGCAGTGTCAGGGATTGAACCCAGGGCTTTTACACTGAGGTAGATCTTCACTCCTTTTTTAATTTTTAATTTGGACCAGAGTATCTCTGAGTCTCCCAAGCCTTTCCCAGTAAGGCTCAAACTTACTATCTTTGCCAGCATGCTGAAATTAGAGGTGTGTGCTGCCACAGCCTGCTTAAGTGGATATATATAAATTCACTTCTAGATATATCATATTTCTCTTAATTTTAGCATGAGACATACAGATCATAAATAACCTAAAGTCAAACAAAGTTAAAATAAAACTCAAGTATAGATATAAGTTTATAGACAGTTACATGCAAAACTAAGATGCTACATACATGATGTATGAAAAAAGCAAGGAACAAGTATTTGTATCGCTTTTTTTATTTTTATTTTTTTATTTTTTAATTTTTTTTGGCTTTTTGAGACAGGGTCTCGCTATGCAGTTCAGGCTGGCCTTGAGCTCACTTTTGTAGCCCAGGCTGGTCTCGAACTCGCACCGATCCTCCTGCCTCAGCCTCCCGAGTGTTGGGATTACAGGCGTGAGCCACCACGCCCCGCTGCTTTTTTTATTTTAAAGTTGTATACTTTTCTGGCCAGCAAGACAGTTCAGTGGTCTAAAAGTGCCTGCTTAGGCAAGCCTATGCAAAGTGCAGGGATCATGGTTCAGTCGTTGGCACCACATACCACACAGCCCAATCTCCAGGGCAGGCTGAGCCAGGCACAAAAAAATATTAAATACTTTTCTGTACATTCAGACAAGCACATTTATGTGATTCTGTGTGCACAGAAAACAGAAATGCTACCAGTTACCTGAGGATTCTTTTGTTCAAATTAGATAGAAATTGCAATAAGGCAGAAGTATAGCTCTGAACTTCAAGCACCAGCAGCTCTCTGCAGCTCAGCAGCCAGACCTCATACCTCCCAGTAGTGCTTCTACAGCTCTCAACTTTCAGCTGACCTTTGGAGCTCCTCAGTCCCTCTCCAGTGGCTAGACCTCCATTCTCAGGACTAGACTCATTGATATTACCAGCACTGGTGCAGCTGCTCAGCCTTATCACAAAACAAAAACCACTTGCGCCAGCGAGATAGCTCAGTAGACTAGGTGCCTGCTTTCTGTAAGCATAGGAACAGGGTTCAATCTCTAGTAACACATACTGTGCCAGCCGCCCATCCCCGCCCCGGCACCCTGAGCCAGCCACTAAAACTGGGCATGGTGATGCATGCCTGTAATCCCAGTGCTGGGGAGGCTGAAAATAGGATCGCTACAAGTCCAAGCTGTGAAGTGAGACTATGTACCAAATCCATTAAAAAAAAAAAAAAGAAAGAAAACTCAGCAAGGTTTTATTGAGGTAGGTTGTGTCACAAGAAGACAGTACACTGAATGGAGGCCGAGACTGATTGGTCAAGGGAATGCTTCTGTGGACTAAAGGGGCAGGCCACCCACATGTACCTAATTTCCTCAGACTTTCAGCATTGTTACGGGTATGTGGGAATGCAGAGCTCACCTGACCTATGGTATGGGGCAGTGTTCCTCACAGATGTCTCACAACTAAAGCATACCAAGTAAGAAAGAATCAGTGTGGCAATATGTGTACTGTAAGAGAGATTCTTAAAATTCCCTTTAGAAGATAATTGATGTTCTGAAGCTGAGAAAGTAATGTGTTATAGAGTTTGAAACACTTGTAGAACTACATATACAATGATAATACCACAAAGGATGAGAGAAAAAACGTGGTTCTGGGCCAGGTGGGATGGCTCAGTGGTCTAAAGCGCCTGCATGGGAAAGCTTGGGTGGCTTCAGGGACCTTGGTTCGATCCCCGGTACCACATACTGCGCCAGCCCTGCCCTCGGGGCAGGCTGAGCCGGCCATAAAAATGAGTGAATAAACAAACAAAGGCTCTGAAACAAGAAAAAAATTTAAAAATAAAAAAATAAATTTAAAAGAAAAAACATGTGGTTCTGAGAAGATGACTGAAGTAGTGTAAAGCCATGGCAGACTGTGATCGATTAGGATGTGTTCTATGAACTTGAAAGCAATAAAAGTAAAAAAAGTACAAAGAGTGGGCCGGCCTGATAGCTTAGCAGACTAAAGTACCTGCTTAGGTAGAGCACAGCAGCTGGGGTTTGATCCCAGTGTGCAGTGTGGGTCCCACCAGCAGGGTGCGCTGAGACGGCAATTACGACTGGGTATGGTTGTGTGTGTGTGTGGCTATAATCCCAGCACTTGGGAGGCTGAAAACAGAAGGGTCACTATGAGTCTGATCTGTGTAGTGGGACTTTGTAGACCCTGTCCTAAATACAGAAAAAAGAAAGCAAAGTAGGGACTGCTGTTGAAGAACTGATATTCTGTCCTCTGGTGTAGTCACTAAGAAAGGGATGTTGAAATCTGTCCCTGTGATTTTGTCTGTAGAGCAAATGAGATACAGAAAATGGAGAACAAGGTAATAAATTTAAACCTAACAATCTCAGTAATCACATTAAGTTAAATGGTCAAAACACTAAAATTAAAAAGTAGACAGTGTCAGATTGGATGCAAAAGAACTATTTTCCTTCAGTATCAATGGGAAATTGGTTCTCAAGTCTAACCCGCTCCCCAGGCACATCACAATTCATGATTCTCAAGTCCCTTACATAAAATCACATAGTATTTAGGCAGGAGTGGTGGCGTATGCCTGTAATTCCGGCACTCAGGAGACTGAGGCAGGAGGATCTTTGTAAGTTTTGAGACCAGCCTGTGCTAAAAAGTGAGCATAGCAAGACCCTATCTCCAAAAGACCAAAAAAAATCACATAGTATTATGTCTTAACATGCACACATCTGCCTGTATACTTTGTCTTCTTTACATGAATGAGTATACATACTCATTCTACTGTATTGTACAGTGAATGTTGACAAAAATTGTACATCTTAAGTGTGGACAAAAATTTTTTTAAACTTGTCAGTCCATAGTTGGTTGAATCCAAAAATGTGAAACTTGAGCTCACAGAGCTATGTGTACATCCCATTAGAAGCATTTTAGATACAAAGACATGGGATAGCCAGGTATAGTGGCCTTCCATGTAATCCCAGCCCTGAGGCAAGAGGGTCGCAAGTTTGAGCCCAGCCTGGGGAGTTTATTGACTTAGTGATACCCTGCCTCAAAATTTTATATTTTTTTAAACAGTCCTTTTTTATAAAGCATTTTATTCTATTTTTTTTTTCTTGCTTCAGAACTTTTGTTTATTTGTTTATTTTTATGGCCGGCTCAGCCTGCCCTCAGGGCAGGGCTGGTGCAGCATGTGGTGCTGGGGATCGAACTTCAGTCCCTGCAGCCGCCTAAGCTTTCCTAAGCAGGCGCTTTAGACCACTGAGCCATCCTGCCAGGCCCCAGAAGGCATCTTAACATGTAAGGAAACCATAATGAGTTATCCTCCCTGCCTCTAGGTGTTTACATGCTTATATCCCCCTATTGGTTCTGTTTCTCTGGAGAATACTGACTTAAAATTATGAACTTTGTACTAACAAAGATAGCAGCCTACCTAAAATGGACGTATTTGTTCAAAGATAAATTTTCAGAGCTATTCAGTTGTTAAGATAGTCAAAGCAAAATTGGGTAACCCTTTATCTATTTTAAAAATTAAAACTATAGTTAGAAACATCCCCACTTTCTTCCACAAAAGCTCCTCCCTCTGGTATCTTTGCTGATGAATTTTGTCAAACATTTGAAGAAGCAGTAACACTATTTCTGCACAAATTTTCCAACTTGAGGAAGGTTATTTTATGAAGCCATTGTTACACTGATTCCAAAATAGTTCTTCAAACTAAACTTGTGTACACAAAGCTGTTTCTTGAAACCATGCTCTCTGTATGATCTCTTTTAGAACCTTAAAACCATGAAGAACCAAACTAGACATTCAACAAAGGAGAAAGGTGCTGGTGGCCAGGACCTGCCAGGGACGGTGACTTCTGCAAGAATGAGTGCTTTGGGTATGTGGAGGGAGAAGAGCAGCTAAGAGGACTCAAGCCTGGAAGTAGGTTCTGGAGAAGCAGGCTGTGGGTGGGACCCTGGCTCTGACAGATGTTCAGAGAGGGCAAGAGGGCCTTTGCCTTCTCCTAAGGAGACTCAGTGCTTTAGGTGGGTTGGAAAAACTCAGATTTCGGTTGGTTTTTTGGTAGTGCCTATCTGTCTGGTTGGTTGGTTGGCTTGTGTTGTCAAGGTTAATCTCTGATTCCTAGAATCAAGTGATTGTCCCCACCTTTAGCCCCAAGTCTCTAGAGCTACAAAAATATTCACTGCCTTGGCTTGTAGACATCTTTAAATCCTGTCGCTGATGTTTAGGTGATACTGTATCTAAAAAAGTAAAATAAAATACCAGATGGCCTTTTCTTCCCTCTTAGAAGGCTGCTGGATTTCCTGATCCACCAAAGGTAGACATATCATGACAAGATGATGTCACATTCGTGTCAGCAGTGGTCTCACTGTAGAGCTGGTTGTCTTTCAGCCTTCTGACTAGACTAAAGTGTGTCTTGCAGCTGTGCAGAGCTGTCCAGCCTCTAAGTAAGCTTTCTCCCCATTGGATACAATAGGTAAAACACATGCTCCTAAAGGAAGAGATACAGAGTTTTTCAATGCACTGTTGAATGAAAACCAGAAGCTTGCGGTTAGAAGAATTTTGAGTGGTGACTGCCGCCCACTCCCATATATTCTTTTTGGACCTCCTGGAACTGGAAAGACCATGACCATAATCGAGGCTGTGTTGCAGGTGAGGGCAGCAGTGGTGCTGGCTGCAGTTTCCACTGGCTCTGTGCTGTATTCTGTACTGAGCCCACAGGGAGCCTCAGCCTTAGTTGTAGTCAGAATGTCAGAGTGCCTGGGAAGTCCATTTACTTCATTTGGGATGTTTATGTGACTATTAGGGTCTTAAAACCTTGTCTCCTAGCTGTAGAAGGGAGCTTTTCATCTTCAGAATAGGAAGCCATTTGATTATATCATGAAGTTTTGCTGCAAAGTTACCTTGACAGTGCTTAAAATCACCTGTCTACAGAAGTTGCTGGCATCTCCTTTGATATATATATTTTTTTTATGTATTTAGGGTAGGGTCTACAGGATCTCACTACATAGATCAGACTCGTAGTGACCCTCCTGTTTTCAGCCTTCCCAGTGCCAGGATTACAAGTGTGCCACCACACCCAGTCTCAATCGCAGGCTCAGTGCACCCCAGGGGCACTCCAGGGATCAAACTCTGACTGCTGGACTCTAACTAAGCAGGTGCTTTAGTCTACTGAGCTATCAGGCCAGCCCTCCTTTGATATTTCAAGTCAAATTCTGACATTGTATAGTGTACATTTCTGTATCATTCAAGATTCTAACTAGAAAGCAACCTTTGAGTACCTGTACCAGTAGCTGCAAGCTGGACCCCTGAGAGTTAGTGTGATGGGGTTCTGCCTAGGGAGAGGTTCAGCATCTTGGAGAGTAGAGAGCCCTGCCATCTAACTGCTTGTCTTAGAACCATCACCTTGATGTTACAGGGCCAATCTTGGAGGTGTTCAGGCCTAGCATCTGACCCTGTTGCCTTGAGCCCTGTAAATGAGCCTATGCATGTTAGCTTCTGCTTTGGAGATTGGCAGTTATCCTTGGTCTCTTTTGTCTCTTGAATAAAGGTTCATCATGCACTGCCGGACAGCCGCATCTTGGTCTGTGCCCCCTCCAACAGTGCTGCTGACCTTGTGTGCTTGCGGCTGCATGAGAGCAAGGCACTGAGGCCTGCCTCCATGGTCCGGGTGAATGCCACCTGCAGGTTTGAAGAGGTAAGTCTTGGGCATGGCTAGGAACCATGGCTCCATCCCCAGAGAGTGGGTGTGTGTGAGCAGCAGACAGGGTAGGGACACCAGGCCATCACAGGGAGTCCTTAGGAAGAAGCTGCTCTGCTCTGTGATAAAGCCCAGTCACAAGGTGGATTCTCATTCTTCTTCTTCTTTTTTTCTTTTTCTTTTCTCTCTCTCTCTCTCTCTCTCTCTCTCTCTCTCTCTCTCTCTCTCTCTCTCTCTCTCTCTCTCTCTCTCTCTCTCTCTCTTTCTATACAGTTCAGGCTGGCCTGGAGCTCACTTTTGTAGCCCAGACTGGTCTTGAGCTCACATCCAGCCTCCTGCTTCAGCCTCCCTAGTGGTAGGATTACAGGTGTGCGCCACCACTCCCAGCAGTGGGGTCTCGTTCTTATTTCACTGCATTACCATGCTTGTTCTATGACTGTCCTGTTAGGAACAGTCTAAGCTTTTTATTTTTTATTTTTTTATAATTTTATTTATTTTATTTTCTTTCTTGTTTCAGAACTTTTGTTTATTTATTTATTTTTATGGCCAGCTCAGCTTGCCCTGAGGGTAGGGCTGGCGCAGCATGTGGTGCCGAGGATCAAACCACGATCCCTGAAGCCACCTAAGCTTTCCTAAGCAGGCGCTTTAGACCACTGAACCATCCTGCTGGGCCCCAAGTCTAAGCTTTTTAAATTCTCATATCCCTTCTTATTTGATGCTCAAATACACGGTTACTTTTTAGTTCTGCTTTATTGATTATGAGAAATGCTTTAGGGAAATTATAGGTTTCTGGTTAGCAGTACTTTCCTAGAAGAAAGTATTGCTTAAAAAAGAGATTGGACTAGGGTCCGATCCCCAGAATGCTGGCCCTGCCCCCAGAGTGTACTGAGAAAACAATGGAGATGAGGCGTGGTGGTGTGTGCCTATAACTCCAGCACTTGGGAGGCTGAAAACAGGAGGATCACTATGAGTCCAATCCGTGTGGTGAGACCCTGTGGGCCCTGTACTAAGTACATTTTTTAAAAAAGAGATTGAGACTAGAAAATGTATGAAAGCTGTTTTCCTGGAAAGATCTTCAGGATCAGATTACGCTTAGCTTATGACTCTAGAGTCCACAAAACATAGACTAAATTGATCATGAAATGCAAACATCTTAATTTTATTTATTTATTTTTTTTTATTTTTTATTTTTTTTATTTATTTATTTTTTTTTTTTGTCTTTTTGAGACAAGGTCTCACTATGCAGTTCAGGCTGGCCTTGAGCTCACTTTTGTAGCCCAGGCTGGTCTCGAACTCGTACCGATCCTCCTGCCTCAGCCTCCCGAGTGCTGGGATTACAGGCGTGCGCCACCACGCCCGGCTAAACATCTTAATTTTAAAAAACTATATTAAAACATTCCTTCTGGGTGTGGTGGCACATACCTATAATCCCAGCACTCGGGAGATAGACAGTGAAAGATCACCATGAGTTCAAGGCCAGCCTAGGCCTACATAGTGAGACCTTATCTTAAAAAACCAAAATAAATAAAAAATTATCCATCTTCAGAGGTAGCAAAGGGCAAGATTATCTTTTAGAGTTCCTTTCAGCTTTGTTATTCTAGCCAATGTAATGAGATAATTAATTTGAAAACCCGACCCATTCTGCCCTGTTTGCCCCAGACCATCATTGATGCCATCAAACCATATTGCAGAGATGGGGAAGATATCTGGCGAGCCTCCCGCTTCCGGATAATAATCACAACATGCAGCAGTGCAGGGCTTTTTTACCAAATCGGAGTGAGGTAGGCAGCATGGGGTCACAGGGTCCCTCGGACAGAAGTCTGTGTCCTCTTCCCGCTCACATGTGAGGGGAGGCTGAGAGGCAGACGGGGAGGGGCTTTGGGTGACAGTGGTGGGCAGGATAGGACTAGGGTTTTGACCAAAATCCCGGAGACTGAGGGGCCCGTCAGTAGGGCTGGCAGGGAGATGGGCTAACATGCACAGAGGTCCTGAAGGTGCGGAGCCTGGCACCTTCACCTAGAGGAGATACTTATCTGACCGTGTGGCCTCATATTAGTGGGATACCAAAGTTCAGAAGTGAAGAAACATGCCCAGCATCTGGGGCCAAGGACTGGGAGTACAGGCACCAGGCTCAGGCAGGCACAAGCCAAAGGTTTGTTATTGTTAGAAGCATGACAGGGCATCTTCCCTGTCACCAACCCTGACTTCTTACCGTGCTGGTGCTGCCTTGAGACCCACTGTGAAGCAGGCTAGTGAGGTCTGGCCTGTACCCCCCTGACTCCTTTGGCCTGTCATCCCAGAAGCTTAGGCCATGCCAAGGCTGACAGCCACTGCAGCATGAGCTAAAAGGTAAAGAGAAGGAGGAAGTATACCATCACAGCCACTTGCCTAGCCATCCATGCCCCTGGCCCCTGCTTGACCACCCCTTGTAAGTTGGCACTAGCCACATACCACCATCCATGGGAAGGTGAAGCGCAGAAGACCAACACAGCCTGAGAGGCTCATAAGGCTTGGTAGTGGGTGCAGCTGATCCAAAGCTGGGGGCCCAGCGAATGGGGGAGAGGAGTGTGTGGACCAGCTGTGCTAGGGAAGCCACCAGCGTGCTGAGCTGTCAGTAGGCTCTCAGGCTCTGCTCACCCTTACCCTCCTTCCTCTGCATAAACTGCTGAGCCTGGAGTGGCTCCAGGTGCTCTGCCACCGTCCTCACCCCAAGGAGTCGGGTGACTCAACTCCAGGGCTGCCCTCCCTGGTGGCCCTGCTGAGACCCAATATCACACGCAAGGTCTTTCCAGTGTATCAGCCACTGACTGTTAAGCAGTGACAAGAATTGCTGTTCACAACATCTGTCTCCAGAGTTGGACACTTCACACACGTGTTTGTGGATGAGGCTGGGCAGGCAAGTGAGCCGGAATGCCTTATTCCCCTGGGGCTGATCTCGGATGTCAGCGGGCAGGTAAGGCCTGCGCGGTTTGCTGGGTGCGCCGTTTCTGTCTTCCTCCTGTTTTTCATGTTGATGGACAGTTACCACCTCAAAAGGGTCAGGTGGAGATAGCAGGGCCCCAGAGAGCACAGGCCACTCAGCATGGCCTCAGTCCTCAAGGTGACGGGGGGGATGCTATTTTGTGATTGATTCCTTTGCAGAGAAAGAGCAAGCCATGCTAGGTATCAAGGGTGTAGCAGCAAGGTCAGCAGCTGAGATCTGTCCTCTCCAAGAGCCCTGTGTGCTAGGGAGACTAGACTTCCTGTTCTGCCAAGATCTACCCTGTGCCTCCCCGGGCTGCTGTAGGCTCTGCACTTAGATTCTGGCCGCTCTGCATGCCCTGGCAGGCCCCCTCCTGTTCACCTCTGGGGCCTCTCCTGCCCTAACCCTGTCTCCTGGTGGAGCAGGAGCCTCCTATGAACATATCCCACTCCTCCTGCCAGGTCACCAGGCTTTGTGAGGCAGGCGTGAGGAGGACGAGGAGGGGATAAGGGCTGGCCTAGGTGGAGCATGTGGCCTTGGGGTGAGAGCAGAAAGGGATAGGCAGCTTGAAGTGGTTATATGTGTGGCCTCCACCGGAACAGGGCCTCAGAAGAAGACTGGAAGTGGTTTCCTAACATGAGGCACAGGTGAAGCTTACAGGACATAAGTCCCTTACTATGGCAGGTTGGTAGGAGACAAAGCTGCGTACAGGAGATGGGAAGGAGAAAGAGCTGCAGGGAGAGGCAGGTGGAGCTACTGCTTGGGGGCTCAGCCATTTTAGTCTCCACCGGGCTGCCCAAGCCATGGTCATTGCATTCATACAGGCCTCTTGGCCTCTTGCCTTGTCCCCATGGAGTCCCCATTTGCATAACACCCCTAACCTGTGGGAGAGGCCAGCTGTTAGCCCCAACCACTTCTTTCTGGTGTGAGGCTGTGTGCCCCATCACCCTATGCCGCAGGTTGTTCTTGCTGGAGACCCCATGCAGCTTGGCCCAGTCATCAAGTCCAGGCTGGCCATGGCCTACGGGCTGAACGTGTCCATGCTAGAGAGGCTGATGCTGCGGCCCGTGTACCTGAGAGATGAGCATGCGTTTGGGGCTTGTGGTGCATACAACCCCCTGCTGGTAAGTCTGCATCTGAGATGTATTCAGCTCCACAAGAGTGGTGCCGCCAGGGATAGAGGTCAACCCCATCCTGTTCGTGAGCCACACCCATGGGCAGAGACTCCTGTCTGCTCAGGAGGAGGAGGCATTAAAACCTCCACAGGAGCCAGGCCGTCCCTCATCCCTCCCACCGTGGTGGTGCAGACCCCTGGGCTGTGCAGGGGGGCTGGGCTTGCTTCCCCACCTCCCAGATGGGGCCTGAACTTCTTCTGTCCTGCTTATCTTTCCCAGGGCCCAAGCAGTATGCTCCCTGAGGATTCCTTCCAGGTTGGCAGCCCCAGCCAGTGTGATGTTGATAACAGAGTCACTGGGGTGGAAAGCAATCGAAAGATAAATCCATGTGACTTTGTTAGTGCGGTAAAAATAGGAGTGGTCTTTGTAGTGGTCTTCGTAGCTACCTAAAAAGGCACCCTGCCAAGAGGCTGTGGGGAGCGTTTCCCGAGGATTCTCCTGACTGAGGTGCGCTCAAAGCACAGGTTCCAGGCTCTGCCATCCCCATCAGATTCCAGGGCTGGACATGAGGCTAAGGCAGCTGCCTCTTTGGAAGCCCCAGGACACTGAGAAGCTTTGGCTCAGGATCCTAAGATCTCAAGGCCCATCGTTAAGCAGAACCTACTATAATACAAAGATTACATTATTCCCTAAACTGCTGTGTTAAACTGGCAGAGTACAATACAAGCAAGAAAAAGGATTTGTGTTGACAAGGTTGACAGTGGAAGACTTTCAGGGAAATTCCGGGACCATGGCCCTGGCCATCAGCCCTGTTGAAGATATGAGGAGTGGATAGTGGAGTAGAGAGGCTGCGAATGTGTCCAGGCCATCTCCAAAGGAGGGACCACTGCGCAGAAAGGCGCACTCTATCCATGCAGCTGCCCAGGGCAAGGCTGTGGCTGTGACACCTGCTCTGCCCAGAAAGATGTCTTGAGAGCTCCTCTGCCACGAGCAGTGGCATTCATGCTTCTGTGTCCTGTGCCCTGTCAGTGGCCCTTGTTGTGGAGCAGTGATGTTCTATCTGTGCAGGACCAGTGTGCTATGCCCCATGAACCGTGCCTATTCAAGAATCCAGGGAGCTCTTTGGCCCCAACTGCAGGACAAATAAGCTTTGTCCCGTGGCTCCACCGTACTGCCTGTGGTGACTAGAGCAGGAAACCATGTGCCCTTACCCATGCCTCTGAGCTGGTGCTATCACTGACATTAGGTCAGGCTTAGAGCTGTGGCCCTGAGTGGAAGTCCTGGGGCTGATGGATGCCAAAAGCAAAGCCAGCTGCCTGCACCAGGCAAGTTTCCCAGGACAGCTGGAGGCAAAGTGAAGTGTCTTCTTGACACTAGTGCTGTCCTCATGACCAGCGGCTGTGGCAGAGACTCTGACATAGCTACACAGGCTTCACATGGAGGCTGAGGTCACGAGATAGTGGATCAGTGTGAGGCTGGAGCACCCAGGGGGACCAGAGCTATCTGTGCCCCTGAGAGATGCTCAGCTGGTCAGGATCCAGGAAGGAGCAGAGGGCACAGTGCCTGCCTTTCTCTCACTGGAACCATTGGGTAGACAGTCATCAGAAGGGCTTGCTCTTGAAGCAGGTCTCAGGCTGGGGGCAGCTGGAGCAGCACTGGACGTGGGGCCACTCAGGTTGGTTACAGAGAGCGTCCTTCCCTTGACAGGAAGTATGTGGAGCTAAGGCCTATGTCCTGTACCTGTCCTCTCCCTGCAGGTCACAAAGCTAGTGAAGAACTACAGGTCCCATTCTGCTCTGCTGGCACTGCCCTCCCGCCTGTTCTACCACAAGGAGCTCGAAGTCTGTGCAGACCCCAAAGTGGTGACTTTACTGCTAGGCTGGGAGAAGCTCCCCAAGAAAGGGTTCCCTCTCATCTTCCATGGTATAAGGGTAAGCCAGGCCTTGGACGGCAGGTACTTACTGTATCGGGTAATGACAGGAAGGAGCAGAGCACTCGTTTCTAGTGAATGCCGCTCTGTCGCAGCGCCCACCCGGCCCCTCCTTGGTGTTGGTCTGTGGCCATGGTGTGTGTCTGACCGTCCTGCAGGACTGGAGTGGGGAAGATGTACTGGTGTCCTAAAGAGTTCTTCCCAAGTTAGCTTGCATATATAATACAATCTAAATAAAAATTACAGAAAGCTTTTTTGTGAGAAACTAATAACCTAATAGCATTGTGAATGTTTTATTAAAAAGTGAGTTAGTATGTTACAAATTATGCTACAAAATTAGAGAAAGTAAAGTATACCATATAAAAATATATATGGCTGACAAAAAAAAAAAAAATACAGGTTGGTAGAACAGAATCCAAACTGTCTGTCTTTATGCCTCAGCTTCCCAGCATGCTAGGTTGCAGGTGTGCATTACAATGCCCACCTTCCATTATCCTTTGAGAACATTTTCTCAAGATGAGAAAAACCCTCCATGGTCCAATAGGAACAATCCAGGAGAGTGAAATCTTCTCTAGACAAGCAGTTAGCTGATGGCCCAGCAGTGGGCATGGGAGGGTATCTTGCGGTAGGCTCTAAAACTGACTAGCTATCCGCTCCTTCCTTATCAGGCCATGCTATAGACTGTCATGGGCTCCCTGGGCTGTGGCATTGTTGCCCTTTCCCTCTGCCTGTAGACCTGTGAGCCGTCCGTGTTGAGCCCTGCATGCCTGCCCTCTAACACAGCCTGCTCCATGCCAAGTAATTCCTCCTCCACATGTGCCACACAGGAAGTCCTACCAGGTAGGCATGGTGGTGCACACCTGTAATCCAGCTACTCAGGAGGCTGAGGCAAGAGGATTGAAAGTTTGACCCTACAGGGGGGAAAAAAGAGTTCTTCTCTGACCTTTTACCTCAGCAGCAGTCCCCAAACAATAGATTTGTGCACCCAGACCTCTTTTGTAGCATCGATACAGAAGTAATTCGTATTTATTTAATGATTACTAAATCATTAATTTATGCTAGATTTTAAGTTCTTCATAAGAGTAGGGATTTTTCTATCAAACTCACTATTCCTAAATTCGATTTCAGCTCCCTTGGTAAACATCACTGAGTAAAGCTCTCTCTTCATTGACAGGGCAGTGAAGCTCGCGAAGGACGCAGCCCATCGTGGTTCAACCCAGCTGAGGCTGTCCAGGTTATGCGCTACTGCTGCCTCCTGGCCCACAGTGTGTCCAGCCAGGTGTCCACCAAGGACATAGGTGTCATCACGCCCTATAGGAAGCAGGTAGAACTGCTCGGGTTTCTCCTTGTCCTGCGCTACCGCTGCAGCCTGGCTTCCTTGTTGTGTGGAGTCTGGAAGGCAGAAACCAGCTCATTTTGGACAGCAGCAGGGTTTTAAGGCAGCAAGGTCCCATGTGAGGGACGCCCTGCTGGACCCAGCTGCCTGCCTTCCATAGCCAGAGCCCAGCTGCTTGTGCATTTCGGAGTGGTTACCTTGTGCATGTTTCCGGAAGGACCTGTGGCATAGCCTTGGTGTTTCACTCTTTAGGAAAAAGCTGCCAATCTCACTTTCGATGAGTTTTTCAAAAGGGGCACTTTTGACATTCTTAGGAGGGGGTGCTTTTTTCTTTTGCTTTTTCTTTTATGGTACTCAGGATTGAACCCAGGCTCTTCACACTGAGCTATATCCTCTGTCCTTTTTAAAAAAAAAATTTTGAGGCAGGATCTTACTAATATATTAAATTGCCCAGGCTGAGCTTGAACTTACAGTCTTCCTGCTTTAGCCTCCTAGAGTTGGAATTACAGGCATGCCCCACTCACTGTGCCTGGCTACCGTAGGCATTCGTGAAGGGGACAGCTCTCTTTACACCTGGCGCTTCCTCGTCCAGTAAGGATCCCAGCATAGTGATCACCAGAATGCCCATCCTGTGTGTTCACTGCCTGAGAAGACCCTGGTGCACACATGAGTGTCACTCGTGGAGCCCTTGCCTCTGTGTGTGCAAACACCGGAGCTCAGGGAGGAGGCCCCAGGAAAGCAGGACTAGGTCTTTATTCCTTCTGAAGTGGGGACTGTGAAGGAGGCACTTGGCTTGTCCTGGGCTCTAGGGGAAGTGACTTGCTGAGAGCCCACAGCACAACTGTGTTTGTGCACCTCCTGCTGGCCAGACCAGGCTGTGCCCCCATCCCTTGCTCCCCTGTGGTTGGTGGCACCATCTTCAAAAACAGATGTTTTCATGCCTGATAGCTATGAATTTTCCATGTTTTACTTTTCCTAAGAGACCACCTTATCTTGTTACTTTCCCACATTTTGACATAGATAAAAGAAATCATGTCAGCACAGCACTTCCCTCCAGTCTGCTTGGCTTGGAGGATGCCTTCCACCTCCTAGAGGGCTGGGCCAGCCTGGCTGCTGAGAAGAGAGCTCAAGAGGGAGCTGCGCTCTGTGCAGAGAGTCATTGCTCTGTGCCGCTCACCTCAGACTCCAGCCATCTTCCTTGATGTCAGCTCAGCATCTCTTGGTGTGGTCTTAATGGAAATTTGTTGAGCCTTGTAGATCTGTAGATCACTGTGTTTTGTCCAACTTAGGTAGTTCAGGAGCCACTGTTTCTTCATGTTTTTTCTCCCCATTCTCTGCTGAGGCCTTTCCCCAGGTTGGTGACTTGATGCCACCTCACAGGCCTCCACATTCTCCTTGTGTTTTATCACCTCTTTTCTGCAGTCTGGAGAATTCCTGTTCGCCTACTTCAAGCTCACGATTTTTGTTTGTTAGTTTTGGATATATAGATACAGATGTAGATATCTATATCTATATCATATATTTGTGTATGTATATTACATATATATTATATAGTGTATATTAATCTTTTATTAATTTATTTGGTACAGGGTCTCATCATGCAGCTCAGTCTCATAGTGATCCTCAGCCTCCCTAGTGCTGGGATTATAGGCATGTGCCACCATGCCCAGTTTCAGTGGCTGCCTTGCTGTGGAGCCAGCATGGTATGCAGTACCAGAGATTGAACCTGGTTCCTTGCGCTTCCACTTAGACTGCTGAGCTATCTCCCCAGCTCCAAAATTCAAGCTTAGCTTGGGCAGCTTGGTGATTCCATGAGATCCTGTCTCAAAATTTAAATGTCTGTATGCATGTATTTATGTATATATTTCATAAAGGGGCTCACTATGCAGCCCAGACTCATAGTGATCCTCCTGTCTCAGCCTCCCCAGCACTGAGATTACAGGTGTGCGCCACCATGCCCAGTTTTTCCTTTTTTTTTTTTTTTAGGGAAGGGTCTACAGGGTGTTCAGGGTCTCACTACTAGATCAGACTTATAGTGATCCATCTGTTTACAGTCTATCAAGAGCTAGGTTTATAGCCATGCCCAGTTTCGGTGGGTAGCCAGTGTGGCATGTGGCACCAGGGATCAAACCTAGGTGCTTACACTTTCCAGTCAAGCACTTAGACCACCAAGCTATCTCCCCAGCCCCTCTGGTTATGGATTTTGAGACAGGGTCTCTCTATGTAGGTCAGGCTGGCCTTGAATTCACTGTGTAGTCCAGCCTGACCTCAAGCTTGTGGCAGTGCTCTTGCATTGGCCTCCCAGGTGCTGGTATCACCAGAGTGCGCCACTGCTCCCCCTTCTCCCCATCACTCTTCCTTCTGCCATGCAGCATCTGCCAGTGACCCTCCCAGTAACGTCACCTCAGTTGTCAGACTTCAGCACAGTTCCCTCTGGCCCTTCGCTCTGCTCTTCATCCTTGCGGAGAAGCACTGTTCTGTTCATGCTCACCCACGCCTTTCCACAGGCTGCCTTTAGTTTTGTGGACATCTGTGGGATAATAGCCCAAAGTCTGCGAAATTTAACACCTGGAAACACTCCTGGGCTTGGTGCCTTCCTCCTCCCCCTGCTCTACTTCTCCCCTACAGTGGGGATTACCTCAGGAGCTTGAATGCATTAGGCAGATGCTCTCCTGCTTACGTTCCTCAGCCTTTTGCATTTGTATTTTGAGAAGCATCCAGGGATGCCCAGACAGCTCAAACTGAATACTCCTGTCTCCTGAGTAGTGACCCCACAGGCCCTTGGCCGCCTCCAGGCTTCCACACTGACCCTGGCCACTGCACGCCCACTTGGCTGTTGTTTATGTCAGTGTCCCTCCATGCAAGTAGGACTTCTCCTGGGGATTGGCCAGGACTCTGTTGCTCAGTTTTTCATCCCCATATCCAACACAGAGTCCAGCACAGAGGGACCCCCAAGCTCCTGAAACAAGTGAGGCTCCCATGTGAAACAGCCAGGCAGGTAGGCTGAGACCTGCCTCAGGAGTAGCTTCTCCTGCACCTGCTGCCCACCTCTAGGGTGACCCCTCGGTGTCACAGCTCGCTGTGGCCCCATGTGGCCCCTTGGGAAGTGCCCTGTGGCTCTCTAGGCTGTGGTGTTGAGGACAGCGTGTGGGGCAGATGTGGGGCCCTCTGGGCCCCTCTCCCACGGCCGATGCCATGCTGGGATCTGTTGCCTTTGCAGTCTAGACACATAGACAGCTCTGCCCTGGTTTGCAGACCACACATGGGTGCAGGAACCGCCACCACCCCATGCCCACCGTAACTGGCCTGGGGACAGCAAGTCAGGGCCACCTGCACACCCCGGCTCCTCAGCGGTGGCCGTCTTCGTCTCGCGTTTCTCATCACTTGATCCCTTCCTCAGACCACATGAGGTTATGCAGGAGATGCTGGAGGCAGTGCTCGGGGTCAATATCCCGGAGTAACATGGACATTCACAGGCCGAATCTACAGCTGAGAATTGCACTGCCCAGGAGGGACCTCTCGGGCGGACTTGAAGCCCACCTTGAGATCTTCACGGCCTGAACCCCCTGCTGCTGGTGGCTCTTCTTTCCCTTCTTCTTTCCCTGCTTCCTCAAGTTGCTGGCTTCGACACACAGACCCCTGTGGCTGCTCTGCAGTGTTTTCAACAGTTGGCGGTCATCCAGTGTATATTGTGGTTCCTAGGCCTATGGTGGTTCTCAGGGATATTGTCTGTTACTAAGTTTTTAAACTTGAGTGTAGCCAGATGTGATCCTCAGCCTCCCTGGGCTTGCATCGCGGAAACCCACTGTAAGCAGATGAGGCGCTCAGCGTTGCTAACTCCTGGTGCCGTGGCTTAGCCACATCGTGCAGCTGTTGTCCGTATCCACTGGGGCTGGCTCCAGGACTCCCCTGAGAACCAGTCTGTAGATGCTCAAGTCCCTTAGCACACATGTATGAGCTGTGCACATCCTTCCTACACTACACCTCATCTCTGGAGTACTTACTATCCCTAACGTAGTGCAGGTACAGGGTGCGGGGCTGTTACACGTACTGTGTACGGAAGAACAACCAGAAAAATGTACATGTTCAGTACAGCTGCACCAATCATGGGCCCACAAGCACTTTGGATCCTTGGTCGAATCTACAGCTGCGGAGCTCACAGATGTGGGGCAGCTATGGCGGATTGCGCAGAAGCTCTGCTGCCACCTAGTATTGCCAGAGTATTGTGCTGGGTCTCAGCAGCCAGAGAAAAGATCACAACTACAAGTACAGGAACTGATGCATGAGTGTCATTTTCACACTGTTGTAAAGCCAGAAATTTCTGAATTGATCCATTGCAAGGCAGGGACTACCTGTAAGTAATTCCACTATGGCTTGCATTTTATTGTTTGTGTCTGTATTTTGGGGAAGAGTCTACAGGGTGTTCAGGGTCTCACTACTGGATCAGACTTGTAGTGATCTGCCTGTTTACAGCCTCTCAAGAGCTGGGATTACAGGCACATGTCACCACACCCAGTCTAGTTTGCAGTATTTTTATCTAAGAAATACTTCTCTAACTTAGGATCACCAAGTATTTTCCCAAATTCCCTTCTGGAAGTCTTACATATACATACATTTTAGAGTAAGTGGCATTTACCTTTTTTTTCTTTTTTTATATTTGGTACAGGGTCTCACTGTGCTTGAACATGTAGTGATTCTTTCGTTTTTCAGCTTCCCCAGTGCTGGGATAACAGGCATGCACTACCATGCCCAGCCTCAGTTGCCAGCTCAACTTGTCCAGGGGCAGGGCCAGCACAGCAGGCAAAGCCAGGGATTGCATACTTATGCGTATGCATGGGTGTTTTTGCTTGCTTGTTGCAGTGCTAGGTATTGAGCCCAAGGCCTTTGCGCTGAGTTACGTCCCTGCACTTTCTTTTTTTTTTTTTTTTTGAGTCAAGGTCTTGCTAAATTACCTAAGTAGAACTAAACACATGGAATCCTCTACCCCTGCTTTCCAAAGTGCTGTATTATAGGTGTGCATTGTAGTCCTGTATTATTCTTCCTTTTTTTTTTTTTTAAGTTTCTTTAAGACAAAGTCTGTTAGGTTGTCCAAGCTGCCTTGAAACTCCTAAACTCAGGCATCCCTCCTGCCTCAGCTTCCCACATGGCTGGGGCTACAAGCCCCGCACCACGCCTGGCGTACACTTGAGTACTTCAGTACTGAGTGCTGAGTACAAGATGAGGACGGATAGGTATTGCTTCTCCCCTTGTGTTTCATCAGTGTCTGTGGGCAGCTGCACTTGGAGCCCATGTGATACAGAATTGAAAGCAACCCTGCACCATTGGTTGATGTTTATGCTGTGACAGGTAAGTAGATTAGGTTTTTATATGTTATTTTTAATGTTTTAATCTGTTTTAAAGGTGGAAAAAATAAGAATTCTTCTGCGAAATGTTGATTTGGTGGACATAAAGGTTGGGTCCGTCGAGGAGTTTCAAGGGCAAGAACACCTGGTGATCATCATTTCCACTGTAGGTACCCTGTGGGGAGGCAACACTGTGCCCGAAGCCAAGGGACTGTCTGTGGTGTTGGGTGTGCTTGGGAGTAAAATGGCAGGGCCTGAAGTTGCAGGGTGGCACAGCCAAAAATAGTGACCGTGGACACTCTTCATGCAATTGTCAAACAGAGAAGCAAGTGATGCAAAGGAGTCCAGGAAGAAACAAAAATGTGGGGCTGGGGAGATAGCTCCGAGGCACAAGTGCCTGCTGGGCAAGTGCAAGGTCTTGAGTTCGAACCCTGGTCCCGCAAAAAAGAAAGAAAGAAAGAAAAATGTGAAGCAGGCTAGTGCTAAGAAGCTAAGAAGGAGGTAGCCAGGGAGCAGAGAGCCACAGACAGGTCTGAAAGGACTTGCCCAGCCCCATGGCTTCCACACCTCCAGGCAGCAACTCTGAAAACTCCACTATTTGTAGATTCTTGAGCAGTACATATTAATTGCAGATAAATTAGAAAATTTAGATGCCAAAAAGAAAACCACCTGGACCCCTACCTCCCAGAGACCATTAGCCTTTGGAGGTCTCCAGGTCCCTGGACAGAATGGTAATAAGATCTGCCTGCCCCTGCTTTTTAACCAGAAATGGGGTCCTACTGTGATTTAACCTTTCTAAATGTTCTCAGGTATCACGTTTTTTCACACAAAACAAAAAAAAAACCTTAAAAATTTGTATTTGTCTTTTGTTGTTCAGGTACGTTCAAGTGAAGATAGATTTGAAGATGATCGATATTTTTTGGGTTTCTTGTCCAACTCAAAGAGATTCAACGTCGCCATCACAAGACCCAAGGCCCTGCTCATTGTGCTGGGGAACCCACATGTGCTTGTCAGGGTGCGTCTGTGGAATGAGGGGTTGGCCGGGGTGGGGTCGTGCATGCACCGTATCTGGGACTCATGTCTCTGCACCCCGTTTCCAACAGGACCCCTGCTTCGGTGCTTTGCTGGAATACAGCATTACAAATGGTGTTTACACGGGGTGTGATCTGCCTCCTGAACTACAAGCTCTGCATAAGTGAGTGGCTGGCTGTGGGGCAGGACCTGCGCACCCATGTACGTGCAGCCACAGTGATCACTGTCTCCTGGACATATGGGGGTGGTGTCACCCTCCCCGGGCCACCTAGAGAGAAACACAGTGCTCCTTGAGACATGCCACTGAGAAGAGTGCAGCTTGCTGTCTGCTGTGGGAGCCAGATGCCACCAGATGCCTCTTCCCCCTTATAGCTGTGGGTAGACCATGTCCCCTCCAGGACTGATGTGACAAGAGAGTTAGGCTTACCTGGCAAAGCAGCTGACACGTTGGGGACCCCTGGGGCTTTGCCAGCTGTGTTCCTGTTTCCTGTTCCACAGCTCCTACAGCCACCTTGTTTCGTGACCATGAGCATTAGTGTGTGCAGGGGACACAGCACTGTCTGAGCTGTTCCTGCCCCTGCCACTGACTGGTTCACACAGCTGCTTCCTGCCATTGGGTACCCATGACTGCTCCCTACCCCTTAAACAGACAGTAAAGTGCCCCCAGCCTTTTCATTTAAGAGTGTGTCCATGCCAGGGATCAGGGTTGCACGTGGCCTCTACACCCCACCACCTTCTGCACTGTCTTGAGACACACCTTTGTGGTGCAGCACGGTTAGGTTAGCTGTATCGGGGTCAGGCTCACCCTGGCCCCAGTGCTTCTGGAAGGAACACTCCAGCTAGGCAGGGCTCCTGCGGGAGTTCCTGCTTTCCCCCTTTAGTGAAGAGCTGGCCTGTCCCTGTGCACACTGATAGGCTTGGCTGGGCTACCCAGAACACACAAGTGAAGTATTGCAAACCCCCAGCTCTGCATGGTCACCTCTACCTTTCCATAGTGGAAGGTGAGCTAAACTACAGCCCTTGCTCCTTCACAGCACGTAGGAAGGAGCAGGGCCAGGCACCTCAGCCTTTGGGAGCGCATGGGGAGACTTCTGATAAGGGTTCCCCAACAGGCAGGTTCCTGGAGCGACTGGTACACACCACAGGAGGAGTCCTGTCCTACAAGCCTGTACCCTTCCATCCTGTCCTCCCACAGAGATGAGCTGTGACCAAGTGAATCACTTGGGCCAGGAGACCAGGGCCTCACAGACCTCCTAGAGACCAGACTGGGCGAGGTACCCGCTGAAGTGGATGACAGCCTTTCAGAAGTCACCGTTCGCACCTTGGCCCTTGCCTCCCATTCCTGCCTTGTCACCATTTACCCCTTGCTTTACTATCCTTTTGTCTCCATCTTCCCTACCCTGTTGAAGAGAAGGACAGAACTGCCCCCTCCCTCAGCTGCTATGAGCAAGTAACAGGAGGAGCAGGGCCTGGCCTGGCACCAGAAGGTGACCAGCAGGGCCTAGGATGCCCTAGCAGGGGAACCAGGGACTGGCATACAAGGCTCCCTCCTTGTTCCCCATCACTGTCCTTCCAGCAGTGAGTGGGCCTGTGCACCTCACATCTGTCACACACCCAGAGTCACCCAGAAGTGTCCCAGACAGCTCAGGGCTTTGCCCACAGCTGCTCTGACTCAGTGGCCTGCATACACTAGGCAAGGTGGGGATGATCCACACTACCAGGAGACACGAGGGAGCCGTGGATTCTGCGGACAGAACTTGGGGACATCCCAGCCAGGGACACCCCAGCGCTGGGGTATAGATGCAGTGCTCATGTGCCAAGGGCAGGAGAGAGCAGGTCGAGCCCCGGGTGACGGCTGGGAGGGGCTGTGAGACAATGGGCAATACAGAAGTAGACAAGAACGGAGACCAGCATGGCCCCAAGAAACGAAGGTCAGCCTTCCTGCAGTCAGGTGTGGCCAGCACAGAAGTGCTGCACATGGACGTTTGGAGATCTCCTGGAGGAGGCCTGAAAACTCTCCTCGCTTGCTTTTGATTTACCTGACAGTTTCTTTCATTGTTGCTTTAAGCTATTCTGATGCCATTCCTAGCACATGGTATTGCCATTCTTCTAAGAAGTTACGGAGCAGCTGTCACAGTCTCTAGAGAAATGAAAACGCCATAACAGTGGTTGCCACTGGAGGACAACAGTCTGCCCTCCACAGCCAAAGGCTGTAACGCCTCCTCTTCCTTGAGCTCATGTTTCTGTTTCATTCCCCCATGGACTCACATCCTAGTACATAACGAGGAGTTGGAGGCAGTGCACATTCCCACACCCTGTCGCCACAGGTGCACAAGGACAGCTGACAAGCTGTGGCCAAGAGAGTATGCCAAAGAGGACAGGGCCTGATGCAGAAACCTTACAGGGGATGTTCTCACCACCCACACCAGGGAGGCCAGAACAGCCCCGTGTTCCTGTGAGACACAAGCAGAAGTTTTGCTATGGTATTATTCTCCAAGCAGTCAGGGTCCTGGTCCAAACCACCCTGTGCATCCCAAAGAGAAAGCAGGAGCTGCTCCCCCTGGTTCCTCCCTGCATAGGGCAGGATAACGAAAATGCACAATAGAAAACAGGACGCCATGTAGAGAACTATGGTGGATCTGGGAAATAATCCAACAAATACAGTAAACCTTTAGGTATGTAATTCCAGGATACAAAGATGCAGTAAGGGAGAACTATACTATGTTCATGGATGTACCACAGATTTCAGTTTTCCTCAAATCTGTACATTCAAGGGAATCTCAATGTTCCGGCTAGATTTATTCTTCACAGACCTGACCAAGTCATTCTGAAACCTACAGAAAATACCTAGCAGGAGTCTTCATGAACATTGTGCAGACACACTGGTTAAGTGTGAGCTGCCACGCAGAGCAGGAACACCCCTTCTCGGACAGGCCTGCCTGAGTAAGGGACCTAGAGCAGTAACTCCTTGCTCCTAAGGAAACTCCAAGGAAAATTAAGACGGGCTTCCTTCCTGCAGAAGGGTCTTCCAGCTAACTTTATTTCCCATGCAATTTGGGGAGGCTGCAGTTTTCTGGTCTCAGGGAGTCTCGGAATCACTAGTTTAACCCACCTCAAAATAAACAGTCACACCCTGTGGGATGCTGAAATGACTCTGTGACATCAGAAAGCCCAAAACTACTTTTTTTTTAAAAAAGATGGACAGTGTAGCTGAGGGGACAACAGTTTGTTGGGTGCTTTTAAGTGGCGATAAGTGGCCCAGCCATTGGTTCTGGGAAGCACCAAGGGCACCCACAAGCCACCCTGGAGTCTTCAGAGGACTTCAAGATGATGGTGCAGGGAACCTAAGGTGACAGCTCCTCTGGGGAGTGGGGAGCTTGTGGGGTTGTTCCCTGAGGCAGAGAACCATACAGCCGAGTGGGAGTTGTGGAGAGCGATGGGCAGGTGGGTGTGTTTTACAACATACCTACTGCGTGAATTACTGCAGGAAATTAAAACACCAGGCACACTTAAAACCAGGGAAGGGACAGAGTCCTGCGGAATGCCAGGGCGGAACGCTCCCCTCACCCACATCCCCACTACTGCTAGCAGCTGGACCAGACGCGGGTGGTCAGCAGTGGGGTCATGGGGGTGGATGGAAGCCACATGAGGCTGGCGTAGACCCGAGGATGCCGGCAGAGGACAGATAGAAAGGCGGTGCGGGCTGGGAGCAAGTGGACTGCACGGGGTGACGTCTCACCCGGGCTGCGGGCTAGGCGGCTACACGAGTCGTGCGAATGGCCGCAGTGGAGGAGCTCGCGGGCGGGCAGGGGTCGCCAGGGTGGGCGCCCCTCAGCATCCTTCTGCTGGAGCCCCGCCAAGGAAGGGGGACTCTGGCCTCCCTGTGTGTATCCGCGACACCCGGGGAAAGCCTCGGCACCCACCACGGGGGCTGCAGCGCGGACCGCAGGACGCGGACCGCAGGACTCGGACCCCAGGCAGGCGCGACCGGGGCCCAGCGCGCTCCCCGCGGCCGCTCGCGCGCCCCCGCCTGCGCCCAGGGCGCAGTGGCCTGGCCTCAGCCCGGTCCTCAGGTGGAGAAGCAGAGCGCTATTAACTCTTCTTAGCCATTTTAAACATTTTTTTTGCAAAGTCATCGCCGGCGCCGCATCTACGTGGCGGGGGGGCGGAGCCACGCCGCGGAGTCGCCGCAGGTAAACAGCCCCTCCCCGGCGGGAGCGGGCCGCGCGGCCCTGGCAGGAGCCGCCGCCGCCCCCGGGAGGGACGCAGGGCGCCGGCCGGCTGCTGCGCGGCGGCCCGACCCCTCCCGCGGGGCGGCGGACCCCAGCCCCGCGGCGCCGCGCCCGCCCCCCGCGCGCCCCCTCCCGGGCCGCGCCTCCGCCCCCCCATGCACCACCTCCTGGAGCAGTCGGCGGACATGGCGACCGCGCTCCTGGCGGGCGAGAAGCTGCGGGAGCTGATCCTGCCGGGCGCGCAGGACGACAAGGCGGGCGCGCTGGCCGCGCTGCTGCTGCAGCTCAAGCTGGAGCTGCCGTTCGACCGCGTGGTCACCATCGGCACCGTGCTCGTCCCCATCCTGCTGGTCACCCTGGTCTTCACCAAGAACTTTGCAGGTGAGGAGGGAGGCGCGGGCGGGCGGGCGGCCGGCGCGCCCGCAGGTGTCCGGCAATCGGTGCTGGCCGCGCGCCGCGCGCGCCGCCTGCCGCGCCCACCCGGCCTGGCGTGTGCGGCGACCCCGGCTCGGAGGTGTCGCCTGGCCGTCTGAGACCCGTGCTCCGTTTTATTGTTGTTTTACCTCCCATTCCTCAGCCTCGAGCCCCGGGGGACTGGGCCTGCTGCCCCTGCTGGTCTCAGATGTGAATGGCCCGGTCTAGGCTGTATTATGTCACGCCTGGTCTGAGAGGCTGGAGGAGTGGCCAGGTGAGGACCAGGAAGGGATGTACAGATGCAGAGTCCCTGCCGCGGGATGTGGGGGTTGGGGGGAGGCAGGCTTGCAGAGAGCAGGTCCCGCGGGTGGAGGCCCCAGGCAGCAGCTTAAAGTGCCAGGCTGGCCTCAGAAGACGTCCCAGGGCTAAGCAGGCTGTGTGGCGGGAGAGGCCCTAGACCACGGCAGAGTGGACAGGATCAGCAGAATGGGGCCGTCAGGTCACCCTCACGTGTGTACAGCTGTGAGAAAAGACCTGACGAGAAGTGACCTGGACAGACAGCCCTGAGCCAGTCTATGGGGAGGGAGTGCTCCTGGTGGATGAGCATGGGGTGGGCAGGGGCAGGAGAGGCACCGCCGCAGGAGCAAGAGTTACCTGTGGACTGCGCCTATGGTCCAGAGGTACGGTTGTAACCCAGCCACGGGCTTTCTATACCCCCAAAAGGTGCCTGTGCTGTTCTGTCCTCTGCAGCCACTGAAAGAGGTTACCTTGGCAACTGGTTCTTGATGAACCCGTGTGGATGCCCCACCTTAGGAGACCCCTGGCCTGGAGATGCCAGGTCCGAGGTTGCTCCAGGCTGCCTACTCCCACCTGAAGGGTCCAGGCTCTGCTGGCATCTGGTCTTGGACACTTCTGTCCAGAGTCTCCTCAAGGTGGGACAGGAGGCTCAGCACACTTGGACCCAGCCGTGTGCACACACATTCGCAGCGGGCCAGAAGTCACACCTTGGTAGGCAGAGGCGCAGGGCATCTTGGGTCATACCGTGTGCACACGGGCTTCTCAGGGCTCGAGTCATGCGCAGACCAGCACAGTGTGGCCACAGTGTGCTCAGATGTGTGCACAGCCATAGGCCTTGGGTCCCACTGTGGTAACAGCTGCCTCCTGGGTGGCTTGAAATATATCCCTCATACTTTTGAAGGCCTGAAGCCAGACATCCAGGTACAAGCAGGATTGGGTCCCTGAAAAGTGCCTCGGGGAGAACTCTTCCTGCCCCCTAAGCTTCTGGTGGTGGTCCGGAGTCTCCAGTGTCCTGTGGCTGTGGTTGCCTCCCCCTGCTCTGGACCTGACTCAGGCGGGCACCTCCTCATGTGTCCGTGTGAGCCTGAGTGCCTGCTGTTCTGGGACACAGTCATGTCAGGCCCCACCCGGCTCCTGTGACCCATCCCAACCGCAGGGCCTTTGCAACACCGTTTCCAAATGGCCCATTCACAAGTCAGGCATGGTAGTGCACACCTGTAATCCCAGGACTCCGGAGGCTGAGGCAGAAGGATTGCTGCAAGTTCAAGGCCAACTTGGGTTGCATAGTGAGTTCAAAGACACCCTAAATGACCTCGGGAGACCTTGTCTCAAAAAAAAAAAAAAAAAAAGCCAGCTCACAAGACAAGGGGCTAGGACTTCCAAAAGTCGGAGACTTAATACCACCTAAAAGAGAGACACAGTAGGACAGGTATGGGTGTGGGTAGCTGTGGACCCAGCCACTCCTGCGACCCCATGTGCACCCCATCTTCTGGCACCATGGAGCCTACTGCACCACCCATGCATGTACCCAGGCCCTTCTATTCATGACATGCCTGGCCTACCCTGGGTATAGGAAGGAACCCGGGACCTCCCAGCATAAGCAAGGCAGAGCTCGGAGCCAAAACACGTGGCTGGCCCACAGCGTGGTTTGTGCAGCACAGAGACTACCAGGAGACACCTCAAGCTGCAAGTAGCCACGCTGCCCTTGAATCCCCCACATCTTCTGAAGCATTGGGTGATTCCCCTGGGCCAGTCAGATCCAGCATAGGGCAATCGTTCCTGGAACTCATTTTGGGAGCCTTGATGTTACAGGACCTGGAAACATCCAGGCTCCTACAGATGTGTGCTAACTCTCTGAGTTGAGAGAACCCCCCCCCCCCAAGACACAAGGAAAATTGGAGTGTGTCAGCCAGGTTTTCATAACTGTAAAAGATGAGACATTTTGGCTTATGTTGCTGGTTCCGTTGGTTTTGGCCTACGACACAGCAGAGGCATCACAGCAGAAAGACATGGCAGAGGGAAGCTCCTCACTGCATGGCAGCCAGGAAACGGAGGGCTGGGGCGACAGAGGTCCTCCTAAGGCCCTGTGACCTCTCTGGGAGCCAGGCAGCTGTGAACTCAGGAGTAAATGGCTCTTTGATGACTGGTGACGTCAGCACATTCGTGATGGTGGCCTCTCTCTAGGCCCTGCCTCTGAGTCAAGCCCTCAGCACAAGACTGGGGACACTTCCTAGTCAAGTCATCTATGCCGTGCAAGTGGGAGCTGTGCACAGCGGGCCTCCGGAGGCCCTGGCAACCCTTGGGGATCCTAGGAGCAGCCTTCATGCCTCTGGGATCTGACTCTGAGAGATTGCCGTGAGAAAGGGCCACACACAGAGGTCTGTCTGGCAGCGCTTGAGCAGGGGTATCCATTGGGCAGGCTGCACAGGACACATCCTAGCCCTTGCTCCAAGCCAGATCCTTTCTGGCCATGGTATACACTTGGTGAGTCCAGCAAGCAGGTGTAAGCCCTATGTGGCATCTCATGCCCTGGGTTGCAGAGAAGGAGCACCTGCTGTTGCCCTCTGGGGTTGTGCTGAGGAGCCTCCCCAGCCCCCACAGTTCAGGTACATGGTCAGCCCTCCTGGGCTGTAGCCTGAGTTCACCACATCCCACGCCAGATATTCTTGTAGGGAGGCCTACAAGCTCAGGTTAGGTGTTCCAAAAGAGAGACACAGTAAGACAGGTTTGGGTGTGGATACCTGTGGACCCAGCTACTCCTGTGACCCCGTGTACACACCATCTCTGGCACCATGGAGCCCACTACACCACACATGCCTGTACTCGGGCCCTGCCATTCATGACATGCCTGGCCTACCATGGGTATAGGAAGGATCCTGGGTGGCTTCTTTGGTCTAGGTCAAGCTGTCCCTCAGGGATGGCTCCCTGCTATGCGGAGCTAGAGTTGCAGGGTGCCCTGGAAAGACTACCCGAGAGCAAGCAGTGCTGCCGACGGGCAGCTGGGCAAGTAGCCCCTACCTCCCCCATGTTCAGCATGCCAGCTAGGTCCCCTGCAGAGGCCACAGCTGGGCTGATGCCATACAAGTCTCCCTACACTCGGAGGTCCTGCCCTGCTGGACACATACTGGTGAGCTCAGAACACACGTGTGGCTGGGTGGAGCTCAGTGTGGGGCAGGGCTCTGGCCCAGTGTCTTCCAGGCCCTGGGTTCAATCCCCAGCATAACACACGCATGCACATACGTGCCATAATTCTGCAGGTCAAAAATCTGAAAAGTAGTGGATCTTATGTCATGGCCTCAGCAGGGCTGGTCCTCAGCAAGGCTGCTCCACCCTGTAGCCTGCAACCGGCCACTGAAGCCCTGGGATCATTCTGTACCCCCTGCTGACCCAGGATCATCCCCCAGGAGGTCCTTAGCCTGATCCCAGCTTTGTCACGTAATGGATGTGGACGCCGTCACTGATACCTGCCAGCCTGGTAGCACTGACTCCAGCCTGCGGGGCTACGGGGGTCTGGACTCTGCTAGGATGAGGGAGCTGGGAAGGCAGCGGTGGCCGTGAGCCAACGGCCGGAGACAGGTGACCACCAGCCACCTAGGGCAAGTGTGCTGGGCAGGGAGCAGGGCCACAGAAGGCACCAGCTTCACTTGGGGAGGGTAGAAGCCACGTGCCCACAGGAAGTGGAACTGTGCCAGGGCTCCCTCTCCCTGGACCTGTGTCCAGACTGTGTCTGTGGCATTGGGAGAGCTGGACAAGATGCTGTGTGGGCTGGACTAGGACAGTGGTCTATACGGGCAATGTCTGCGGTGGTTAGCTTTCTTCCTCCCCAAGGCTGTGCCAGGCACACTACTCTGGCTGTGGCTTCCTTGCTGGCCTGTGCCCTGCAGTGGACTGAGCAATGGAAAGCAAGGCATCCAGAAGGACCCTGGACTGGGAAGCCCGGTCCTGGGGTATACTCCCCACTGCTGCCAGGGAAGACACCAGCTGAGAGACAGCCCAACCGTTGTCTCCCTCAGATACCGGCCCTGGCCCAGACGGGACCCCGTGCAGCTGCATGGTGGGCTGAGCGCCCAGTTGTGCCCTCACTCCTGCCGTCCACAGGATGGGACCTGGCACCCCTGGCTGATGGCTTGGCCACCTGTGTGTCCTCAGGTCCTGGGCTCCCTGCGGTACCCTCAGGAGTACCACCTGCCAGGCCTGCAGGGCCCTCGGGGCCTCTTCACACAGTGGCCCTGCTGTCAGCAGATATAGGAACTAGGGATCTGGGCGGCTCATGGGACTTAGCCACTGGTGGACAAAGAGGTAGTGGCAGGTGCCTAATGTCACGCCCATCGTATGGGGTCAACACCTTCCAGCCCAGGGGCCCACCACCCCCCACCACAGAGCCACAGAGTCAAGGGAGCCTGAGCAGGATCTTTTCTAGGATGCTGCGCACCCACCAGGCCCAGCCAGTTTGAGACTGGAGTGACAGTGGGGACAGTATGGCACCAGGTAAAGACTCCTCGCCGTGGCTCATGGGGTCAGCTGTCAGGACAAAGCTAAGTAGGTGAAGCACTGCCTCTCCCCCAGGAGCTGCTGCCTCGGCCTTCTGCAAGCCCGGCTCCCCAAGATCCCGGGCTTTAGCACCGTTAGCACCAGCTCTCCCTGGCACTCCCAGCCTCTCTAGCTTCTGCCCCATCCACACCTCCTCGGAGCCCCGTGGCTCCCTAGTGCCGTGCAGTGAAGTCTCCCTGGCTGGGCTGCACTCTGATGATCCCGAGGGATCCTGGACTCTCGCTCCCTCACCACGTGGGGCTGCCTAGACTGGCAGAGGCCCCAGAGTGGGGACAACAGCAGCGCAGTGCCCTGCACCGTGCCAGGCAAGGAGCTGGGGCCCCAGGGTGCTGGGCAAATGTCTCAACACATGAGCTGCATGGTCAGGTAGGGGCATCTCTGGCACCCACCCTACACAATGCAAGGGCAGAGGTGCCATGACCTGTCTTGGGCATCTGCAGGACTCAGTTTCCCCTTGTGCAGTGGCATTTGGGTACTGGGTTGGGCAGGATTGCTCCACAGGGACTCACAGTGAGACCCACCCCTGCCCCTGTCATGGGATGTGGAGAGGGAAGTTGGCCCCGGGAGGAGCCCAGGGGTCAGGGGAGGCAGTCTCTACACCAAGCAAGCAGCTGTGGGAGGGGCTGTGCCATGCAGGACAGCTAACGCCTGTCTCCCAAGCCAGTCCACCTCATGCCCCAGCCTGTGTCTCCTCTCGCCCCCAGAGGAACCTATTTACTGTTACACCCCGCACAACTTCACCCGCGACCAGGCATTGTACGCCCGTGGCTACTGCTGGACGGAGCTGCGGGACGCGTTGCCCGGCGTGGACGCCAGCCTATGGCCATCACTATTTGAGCACAAGTTCCTGCCGTATGCGCTGCTGGCCTTCGCGGCCATCATGTACGTGCCTGCGCTGGGCTGGGAGTTCCTGGCCTCCACCCGCCTCACCTCGGAGCTCAACTTCCTGCTGCAGGAAATTGACAACTGCTACCACCGGGCTGCAGAGGGCCGTGCACCCAAGATCGAGAAGCAGATCCAGTCCAAGGGGCCCGGCATCACGGAGCGGGAGAAGCGGGAGATCATTGAGAATGCGGAGAAGGAGAAAAGCCCGGAGCAGAACCTGTTTGAGAAGTACCTGGAACGCCGGGGCCGCAGCAACTTCCTGGCCAAGCTGTACCTGGCCCGGCACGTGCTCATCCTGCTGCTCAGTGTGGTGCCCATCTCCTACCTGTGCACCTACTACGCCACCCAGAAGCAGAACGAGTTCACCTGCGCGCTGGGTGCCTCCCCCGACAGCGCGGCGGGCGGGGGCCCAGCCGTGCGCGTCAGCTGCAAGCTGCCATCCGTGCAGCTGCAGCGGATCATTGCTGGTGTGGACATCGTGCTGCTGTGCTGCATGAACCTCATCATCCTCGTCAACCTCATCCACCTCTTCATCTTCCGCAAGAGCAACTTCATCTTCGACAAGCTGCACAAGGTGGGCATCAAGACCCGACGGCAGTGGCGCCGCTCCCAGTTTTGCGACATCAACATCCTGGCCATGTTCTGCAATGAGAACCGGGACCACATCAAGTCACTCAACCGGCTGGACTTCATCACCAATGAGAGTGACCTCATGTATGACAACGTGGTACGGCAGCTGCTGGCCGCGCTGGCCCAGTCCAACCACGATGCCACGCCCACTGTGCGTGACTCAGGCATCCAGACCGTGGACCCCAGTGCCAATCCCGCTGAGCCCGACGGCTCTGCTGAGCCACCGGTGGTCAAGCGGCCACGCAAGAAGATGAAGTGGATTCCCACCAGCAACCCGCTGCCACAGCCCTTCAAAGAGCAGCTGGCCATCATGCGCGTGGAGAACAGCAAGGCCGAGAAGCCCAAGCCTGTACGCAGGAAGACGGCGACTGATACACTGATTGCCCCACTAATAGATGCGGGTGCCCGTGCCGCACACCACTACAAGGGTGGAGGGGGTGACCCAGGTGCCACCGCTGCCCCAGACAAGAAGCACGCGCGCCACTTCTCCCTGGATGTACACCCCTATATCTTGGGCACCAAGAAAGCCAAGCCTGAGACGGTGCCCACAGCCCTGCCTGCCTCCCGCAGCCAGGAAGGCAGCTTCCTGTCCCAAGCTGAGGAGTGCGGGCTGGGCCTGGCCACAGCACCCACCAAAGGTAAGGAGCTGGCTGGAGACGGGAGGGGGTGACCCTTAAGACCCCCCCCAGGCCAAGAGCCTGCAGTGTCCAGCGGTAGAGAGGGGGACACCTGGGAGCAGAGTGTGTGAGGTGCAGAACTAACCAGCTAGGGGACCCCAGAGGCAGCGTGCTGCTGGCCTGGCTGAAGGGAGGGAGGACAAGCCTAGAGAAGCGTGTGGCACGGCCCAGGGATCAGAGCCTACAATGCCCATGTCCCACATTCCTTCACAGACGCCCCCCTCCCTGAGGAGACCCCGTACCCTGCAGAGCCAGCCCGGCCTGGACTTCCTGCAGGGGGCCCATTCCATGTCTGCTCGCCCTCTGCACCTCCCGCTACAGCCCCTCTGTCACCAGCCAGCTTGGGCAAGGCTGATCCCCTGGCCATCCTGAGTCGAAACGCCACTCACCCCCTGCTGCACATCAACACACTGTACGAAGCCCGGGAGGAGGACGAGGGGGGCCCCCGGGTGCCTCCGGACATGGGGGATCTCATCGCCATCCCCCCACCCCAGCAGATCCTCATTGCCACTTTCGAGGAGCCCAGAACAGTCGTGAGTACTGTGGAGTTCTGAGGGCCGGGCGCCTGGGCCCCTGTGTGAGCGTGTGGACACGGCCTCTGCTCAGCCGGCACCACTGCCCCAGCCTCTGCCCCATGCCAGGGCTCAGCACCCTTCCAACGGCCCCCTAGGCACCAGTGCAAGGGAGCAGGGCAGGGCAGAAGCAAGGTGCCACCCACCCTGATGGGTGCCAGGCCACCAAATGAAGAGTTTATTTTTCTAGCCCGTTTTGTTCTGGGGCAAGTTTGGCAAGATGGCTCAGTGCCCTGCACTGAGGGCAAGCAAGGATACTGGGGAAGGTGTGGCTGTGGGGCCATGCCCGGGTGGCCATTCGTGGCGCTCCACCTTGCAGGGACCTTTGCCCTCAGGTGGGGGAAGGGCAGCCCGGGGCCCAAATTGATATGCACTTTCTCCCTGTAGCCCGACATACACTTTATTTTCCTATGATTACTGCACCTGACAAGCATACTTAATCAGGAGACTTGGGATGCGTTTAAAGAGATGTGTGTGAGTGTGAGTGAGCAGGCGTCGAGGAGCAAGTGCAAGTGTGTGGGGATAGGCCCAGGGCCACTGTACCAGTGTTTGTGAGCAGCTGTGGGGGCGAGAGCGCTTGTGTGTGCTTGTGTGTGTGTGCACTGGCCCGTGTGTACAAGGAGCACCACGTGTGCGAGCCAGGGGTGAGGGCAGGTGGGCGCCAGCACATGAGTCAGGGAAGGAGTCCAACGCAATAACCACGCCCCTCCTGGGCCCAAGCTGCAGGCCCAGCACCTGGAGCCCTGGCTGCCTCTGGCCCCGCCCCATTACCTCAGCCATGGCAGCTGTGACGCAGTATTAACGAGGTAGCACTGAGCATATCAATAAATGTTATTCTGATAACTGCTGGTCCTGCCACATCCTGCTCCCTGCACTGCGCCTCCTGCCTAAGTTTCAGAGTGGTCCCTGGCTTTCTCAGTTCTTGTGGCTTCCCAGCAGGGTGCAGAAGTATTGAGCCCTACCCCCATGTGTCAGGGAGGGAGGGCCTGGCCCTGGGCACAGGTAGATGAAAGTGTCCCCACCCAGGCTCAAGCAGACTTCTCTTGGGTTAGACACCTGGGAATGGGAGGCAGTCAGGTATCCTACGAGGTGGACAGAGCTGGCAGTCCAGGAAGACTTCCCAAGCAAGCGCTCATCATGGTGGGGACACGGAGAGAGCCTTCAGCCTTAGACTCGGGGCTCAGTAGGAGGCCCAGAGCTGGCCAGACCCAGCAACCCTACATATCCAGAGAGAGCCTCCTGTGGCGGCAGGCACTCAGGAGCTGGCCCCACACCCCATGGAGTGGAGTCAGCTGCAGTCAGAGTAGGCCTCCTACTACCTGGCCGGGGTCTCAAAGAAGCACCCTAAAATCCCTGGGAGTGGCCACGATGCAGCCACTACAGCCCAGCCTGGGCAGACTTGTTCCACTTAAAATGTAGGTTTTATCATCAGTTCTAAAACATTTCCTTTATTACTGTCCAGTCTAGGGTGCACAGCATAGCAGAAGACATGGGCCACAGAATTGATAGGTGACTTCTCACAGGTGCTACGAGGGTGCGCCCACCAAACAAGGCCACACAGGGAAGAACAGGCAGAGGGAGGAGCAGCAATGCCAGTGGACAGGCAGGTGGCTCCCTGGGAAGAGCAGGGAATGCAGCTCAGAAGTGTCAGCTTAGCCAGTCTGCAGAACCTCACAGGCACGGGCATGGAGCATCCCCGGTTGCCTGGCTGGTCTCAGTCCTGGAGTGGCTATGCAGGCGGACAGGGGCCCAGGGTGTGGAGCTGATGGGTTGCTGGCTGTGCCAGTGGTTTGCAGTCATCAGCTCAGAAGGGGCCCCAATGTCAGCCTCGGAGAAACAGAAAATAAAAGATGCAGTTAACACACTCTGTTGCCCAGCTGAAGCAGGAAGCTCCTCCAAACCTAGCACCCATGCCTCCGAGGGAGGGAGCCCAAGTGCCCTCAGCAGCCCAGGAACCTGGCCATCTGCCCGCCAGGCTCATGAGAAGCCACTGCCCCTTGGCTCATACCCACTGACCACGTACACACAGTGGGAAACCTAAGTGAGGCTGCCTCTATCTCCCAGCTCAGCTGCACACCCCAGGAGCTTGCTCTGGGGAGGTACCCACTTCCTCAGGAATCTACTGTTGCAGGCAATACCTTCAGGGCAGGCTCCTCTACTCTCCCTGTGGACTCTGCTTCCTGCTGTGAAGAGACAGGCTGGGCTGGGCAGAGATGGATACAGAGCCCTGGGTCTGGGGAGCCCCTTGAAGTCCTTGGTCAAGGGTTCTTCTGCCCACCCTGCTCTACCTGGGTTGGCTGGGCATGTCAGCCACTTCCTGTCTGGGAAATCTGCTGTGAGCGAACACAGGGCCTTTTCTGCAGAGCGTGGACTGCAGGTGCGGGGAACCTGAGGTCTGGCCCCATAGCCCTCTGAGTCACTCCAGCTTTCCAGAAGCAGGAACTCAAGAGGCCTTAAAGGATTATGTGGTGTACACCTATAATTCCAGAGGTTTGAAAGGCTGGAGGCCAGCTTGGGCCACTCAGAGACTTAGCACGGCACCGTCTCAATAAAGGGCTGGGGATGTAGCTGGGGGTTGTGGGGGCTAGATTCCATCCCAGTCCTACCAGGGGGGGGAAAAAAAAAAAGCCCTTTGGCCAGGTGGAGCTGAGCCCCAAACCCTTCACCTCCTGGGTCTTCCAGATGTATCCTTGTGCCCCAAGCCCACCTCAAGAAGCCCCTCCTCTACTTGGCCAGTCCCCCACCTCTGCCCTGGGCTACATGTCCTCAGTCTGAGGCCACCTCACCCACCCACAATGGCAGAACGGAACATGCCCCAAACCAGTGCGCTTGGGACAGCAGTGAAAAGCCACCAGTGCTGTGCAGCCCGAGTTGGGGGAAGCCCAGGTCCTGCCAAGCAAGGATCTGCCTCATGCCCGAGCACTCGCAGAGCTCTTCATCTCGCCCAGCTCTGCTCCTGGCCCCTGCACAAGGCCTGGGGGAGGCCACACCACCTGCCCAGGTGAGTCCCAGCAGCCACCCCACCTCCCACTCCCCTCTAGCCCCAGGCAGAGGAGCGCAGGACGAGTGGGTGCCTGCCCTTGGAGAGGCCGACTCTGGGAGACCCCGCGCAGGACCAGATTCCACCCAGCGAGGGAGGTGGCCCCGAGGGTCCCTGAGTGGGGGAAGCTGGTAACCCTGCTCCGGGTCTACCCCACCTGCGACCGGCGGGAACGTGGCCAGAAGGACAGAACCGACGAAGGGACAGACTTGGGACTGTCAAGGTCCCCAAGCCTGGGCCACAGATAGGGTCCTTCACCCCGGGGGTTGGGTAGGGACTATGGAGGAGACCGGAAGCTGGGAGGGAGGGCAAAAGAGAGGGAGGCTCTGTGGGCAGCCGGCTGGCTCGAGCCGAAAGAGTGAGCCCTATCCCCTGCGGCCGTCCAGGAGGCCACCCGACTAGGAAGTGGGACGCGGGCCTGCACCCGGGAGTCCGGCCGGGTCGGCGGTCCCGTCCTGCATGGTCGACCCTGCCCGCGTGGGGTCAAGGGGGGCCTGATCCTGTGTTCCTGCCGCTTTCCGGTCCAACGGTCAAACCCGGCCGAAGGCGTCTCGTGAACGCACGAGAGTCACCTCGCTGCTGCCAGCGCCCGGCGCTAGGACCCGGGGCCTCCGGAGCGGGCGCGCGGGCCCCTGGGAGTCTCCCGGCATGCCGCGCGGCTGCCCCGCCCCCGGCCCGTCCGGAACGCGCGCATGGAGGCCGGCTGAGGCCGAGGCAGGAGCGCCCCGCGCCACTGGTACGCCGCGCTGGAGCGCCGAGCGCGAGCAGGCGGGGCGGGGGCTGCGGGCCCGGGCGCGCGGCCTCCGGGCACAGCGCGCTGTCACTGTCGCAGGACGGGGCGTAGCGCGGGGGACGCGGGCTTCCGCGTCCCGGGCCAAGGGGCTCAGGCCTCTGGGGCTCGGCCGCCTCTCCCGGGCGTGGCCACCGGCGGGTCCCGCGACGGAAGCTGGGACGAGCGCTGTGTCCAGGCGCACCTGGTCTTGAGCTTGGTGCCCTTTCCCGGCCGTGCGCCCACGGACCCGGGCTGCAGACACGGGTGAGGAGTCGGGGTCTCGGCCGCCTGCCCCGCCTCGGCCACCCTGGGCTCTCCTTGCGAGCTGTGAGGGTTTCTGGGGACACCCGAGTGCCAGGCGCTTCGGGCCGCACCGGGACGCCGGGCTGGGCAGGGAGGCAACTTTTGCGCGGGCGATGGGTGTCGCAGCTGTCACAGGCTGGGAAGTTCAGGGACAGACATTACCTGCTGCAGACTGCAGCAGTCCAGCATCGCACTTCTGGTACCCTGGTGCTGGGAGCTCTGCCCGGCACCAGAAGCCCCTTCCTGTCGCCCGCACAGGGCTACCTGGCGCCTCTGCTGGTGCGGGCCTGCATCCCTAGTGGGGTCAGTCTTCACGTCTAAGTGCACTGTGATCTGCGGGTAGCGCCTCCGAGTGCGAGTTTGGGGACACAGGTCAGTTCCTAATAAAGGACCTGGCGGAGGGCACGCTGCTGGGGCCGGACAGGGACATGTGGCCTGGGGACACGCATGAACAGCCATATCCTCGCTGTGGGGACACCCATCCGTACTCGGCCCAGTGACAGACAGTTGGGAATCTTTAGGGGCCGGAGCCTTGTGGAAGCCTGCTGTAGAGCAAGCGCCAGCCAGCAGGGGTTGTCTTAGGGTGGCCAGCAGGCCCTGGAGGGAGGTGGCCACCACTCCTGTTCAGCAGGCAGAGCTGGTTGGGAGCTGATCTGACATCGCGTGGCTGGAGTCAGAAGCACGGATGAGGCCAGGAGCCGCCTGCCAGCTGTTAGGTTTTAGAAGGACAGACATTTGTTCTGGAGGGCGGCAGCTAGGGGTCAGCTGGTCTGAGCCACAGGTTTGAACCTATCTGGAAAGCACAGGTGGGGAGCACAGCACTAGATTGGATTCCTAGGTGGGTCCAGGGAGGTGAAACCCGGTGGAAATACCACGCAGGAGGGGAGGCCTGGCACCTGCTGAGTGGGACTCAGAGGAAAGTACGCGGTGCGGCAGACGCTCTAAAACTTAATCTCGGGCTCCTGGTGCTGGGACAAGGGTAGCCGTTCCACCTTACGCTCTCCCCAGTAAGCACAGCTTTTGGGTGGCTCAAGCCTGGGCTCCTGGCCCCACAGGCCTCTCCTGTCTCCTCACCCTCTTGCCACCCAGAGGCAGAAACATTCCTGCCCCATGGAAGACTTGGAGCCTGCACCTGGCCTGCTCAGGCCCAGACACACCCTGGGCAAGCTGGGGAGGGTGGGTTGGCCTGGCTGACCGCAGTCCTGTGGCTGGAGTGCCTGTGGGAGGGCAGAGCAGGCTGCGGCCGCGTGGTCTCCTCCCATTCGCTGGCAGTGCCACAGCCTCCCGCCTGCACGCACAGGATGTTTTTTTAAGGGTTTTTTTTTTTTTTCCTGCTTTGGCAGCCTCGTGCTGCTCATCAGTAAGAACTGTTTGCTGCCGTGAAGCTGGACTGTGGAAGGTTGTCTCCCATCCCTTGTCTGGCTAAGGTTGTGGGTGTGCAGGATGGGCGCCAGTTGACTGTCCTCTGGCTTCCGGGTTCACCCAGGGGGAGGCCCCACAGCTGTCCTGCCTTCCCCCTCAGCACACCACCTGGTGTGTCTGCTGGTTTCCTCTGCAGAAGGGAACGAGGCTCAAAGGACCCAGTGTCTGTGAGCTTTGGCAGAGACATGGTGCTTCCTAGAGATGCTGGCCATTATGATGCCCAGGTAGAGGGCTCCAGACCCAGGGGCCCAGGTGGAAAAGACTGGGCCAGGACTGTGCCTTTGGGGTGGGTCTGGCCCTGAGGTCTGGACTCAGGCCCACACAGGGTCTTGTTGCTGCTGCCCCCTGGACTCTCAAGCCCAGTTGCTTTCTGCCGTGACCCTGTCGTTCCCTTCCGGTACCACTTCCTCTTATGGAGGGTCCAGCTGGGCTCAAGATGGCCTCTCCTTCTCAGTGGGCCCTAGCATATATTTATGTCCTGAGTGCCCATGTCAAGCACTTGTTTACACTAGTCCGCCAGCCTAGAGGTTCCATGGAATTTTCCTTTTCTGTGTCTGGGAGCTGGGGGTGGTGGACATTGTCCCGGCAGACACCATAAAGGGCCCGGGTCTGCATGTGTGGCAGGGCCGCAGGATGCGCAGGGGAGAGAAACTTGAGAGGCCACGCGCTCGCTTGCTGTTTTCTCTGGGTCAGGAAAGTTCTGAGAGGCATGCTACAAGGATGAGATGGAAGTAAATGCAAGGGGCCCGCTGCGCCCACTGCACGTGCAGAGCTCACGTGCGCACAGACGCTCCGAACGCGTCACACTGCGTTGGCACGGCTAGAAACAAATGGGGGTACTTCAGTTCCCTGACGTTCCAATAGCAGATTTTAGGGGAGATAGCTCCGAGGCACAAGTGCCTGCTGGGCAAGTGTAAGGTCGTGAGTTTGAACCCTGGTCCCGCAAAAACAAAACAACAAAAAAACAATAGCAGATTTCTCAGGCCAGGGCCCAGCTCGGCTGTGCACTGCCCGCCGCCCTCAAGTTGGCATCCTTCCCCCTGCGGAACATCAAGGGTCAGGTCTCACAGCCTCTTCCCTTGGCTGCACAGGCTCCCAGCTCGTAGCTGATTGTCCAACAGCCCTGCCAGGCAGTATGGGACACCTTTAGATCCCCCCCAGGAAGCTCAGGAGACCGTAGAGAAGGAGGAGGCGCATGTCCTCTGCTCAGCGGGACCCTGGTTTTTGCCAGGGCCTCAGCTGCCTCAGAGGTGGGTCTTATGGAGGGCGCTGTCCCCCTTCCGCCAGCGTTACTCTAATCCCTTTGTGTGCATCTAGCACTCTGGGCCTGTGTCCCCAGAGCTACAGGTCCTTTGAGAAGACACAGCAGAAAGCCATGGTGCTGTGAGCTGGCCCTGTGGAGGTCACCCTGGCACCCTCTGCCTTACCCGTCCCTCTTCCCTTGATAATGTCCCAGCGCCCAAGGGTGCCACCCTGTCTGCCTTTCCTAGGGTCCCTCTTCTGGCTGACTGTCACCACGAATAGGCTGGCAGTGCTCCTGCTCAGGGGCCTTGGGCATATGCAGTGAGCACCCGTGGCAGTGCAGGTCAGGTGCTACCTGTCCATCATGTTCACGGACAGTGGGTTTTCAAATCAGGCCTCATCCAGGACCTGGACCTCAGCAGCCTCCCCTGACAGTCAGGGAGGAGCACGCTAGTCATTCAGGGAGCCCTTAACCCATGCCCCAGGTAAGGCGTCTGTCCTATTCCCTAGGCACCTTCCAGCTACTCAGAAGCTGCTGCCCAGTCATGGAAGAGGAGGAGCAGCCACCTCAGGAGGTGAGGGTGGTGGTTTCCAGGCCTTCCCACAGGAACACATCTACTCTGTGGCCTCCTCAGGTCCCTCTGACTCAGTCTTTGCCAAGAACTTGCTGTGGAGACCAGGTTTTCTGTACTCTGGCAGGAAGCCCCCCCAAGGGGAAGGTGGGGGTCCTAATCTGGGGAGTGGAATTCACAAGCAGCCTCTCTAAGGCACAGGGGCACAGCCTGACCACTCCCTCCCGCCCCAGGCTGACACGGAAACCGTCATGACGTCGGGGGCCTCCGAGTCAGTGCCCAGGGTGCTTTCTGGAGAAGCCCAGAACCTGTGTACGTCTCCCATGTAACCTTGGGGTATGAGGCTTGTGGGACCCTCAGTGCAGATGGGGGTGCTGCAGGCAGCCCTGGCCTATGGGTACAGGAGGGGGTTCCTGGGTGTGAGTGGGGTGAGGACAGCAGGACCCCCTTCATGTCACCAGTGCCCTGGTCCGAGTAGAGTGTGACTGGGACATCTGGGATTCCTGAGCCCCACAGCAACCAGGCAGCCCATGGAGGCCTATGCTATGGGGATTGGACCCCACTGCAGCCCCCGGAGTCCAGAGCTGGGCCTTGCCCAGTGTAGGCCTCCTGTCCCTACAGCCGACGTGGACGCCTTCAGCCTGCTACTGGAGATGAAGCTGAAGCGGCGGCGTGAGCAGCCCAAGCTGCCACGCACGGTGACCCAGCTCGTGGCTGAGGATGGGAGTAGAGTGTACGTGGTGGGCACTGCCCACTTCAGCGACGACAGCAAGCGGGACGTAGTGAAGGTGAGAGCCACTGAGCCCGCCCCGCAGCCACGGTGCATTCCAGGGTTACCCGCAGCTCCGCTGCAAGTCCCGTGGCTCCTGCCCGCTCGCTGCAGCTCCCTGTTTGCAAGTATGGAATATGTTCCTGACTTCCTTCGGCTGCTGAAAGGACGGAGGAGCGGCGGCATCCAGGTGTTAGTGCAGGGCAGCGGGGAAGGGCCTCAGGGTGACTGTGCCTTACAGACCATCCGTGCGGTGCAGCCCGACGTAGTGGTGGTGGAGCTCTGCCAGTACCGGGTGTCCATGCTGAAGATGGATGAGAGGACGCTGCTGCGGGAGGCCAAGGAGGTCAGCCTGGAGAAGCTGCAGCAGGCCGTGCGGCAGGTACGCACTCGGGGACGGCGCGGGCCAGGGCTGGGGCCCTGTGTGCCATGCCCAGCCGGCCGGGTCTCCCCTAGTTAGAACCTGCCTCAGCCCGGAGAAGAGAGTCTGATCTGCGAGGTCTTAGGGAGGGAGAAGTGCACGCTGCCCTGGCCCTGCGCCGGGCTGCTGGACTGGAGTCAGGGGCCTCGGCATGGCCTGACCTCCCCAGCCCTACCACATGGCAGCAGACCCTCGCCCCGTGTTCTGCCCCCGCGCCGGGGGCTGGCCAGGCTGCTGGACTGGAGTCAGGGGTCTCGGCATGGCCTGACCTCCCCAGCCCTACCACATGGCAGCAGACCCTCGCCCCGTGTTCTGCCCCTGCGCCGGGGCCGGCCAGACTGCTGGACTGGAGTCAGGGGTCTCGGCATGGCCTGACCTCCCCAGCCCTACCACATGGCAGCAGACCCTCGCCCCATGTTCCATACCAGTGCCTCTGTCTGTTTGCCCAGGGTTGGCACCGTAGCTCCAGCGTGCGTGACAGTGTGAGGTGCCCTACTCAGCAACCTGCCTGTCGTGAAAAGAAAGCTTTCCTAAGGGGACATGTGTGGCAGAAGTGGCCAGGAAGGCTAGTGTGCGGCCCAGTGTGGGAGGCCCCTGAGGATGGGGCCTGGCACCACCTGCCTCCTTTCTCGGACATGTGCAGGCTGGTTGACACGGCTTCTCTCCCGCAGAATGGGCTCATGTCTGGGCTCATGCAGATGCTGCTGCTGAAGGTGTCGGCTCACATCACTGAGCAGCTGGGCATGGCCCCTGGTGGCGAGTTCAGAGAGGCCTTCAAGGAGGTAGGTGCCCAGCCCTGGGAGGGGGCGGTGTGGGCTGCAGGGCTGTGCCCAACACCGCCTCTGCTCCAGGCCAGCAAGGTGCCTTTCTGCAAGTTCCACCTGGGCGACCGCCCCATCCCTGTCACCTTCAAGAGAGCCATCGCCGCACTGTCCTTCTGGCAGAAGGTCAAGCTGGCCTGGGGCCTGTGCTTCCTGTCGGACCCCATCAGGTAGGGCAGCCCCTGGCCCCCACACACTGCCCCACTGAGCCGGCCTCCCCCTGTAACCGCAGGCTCTGCACTGCAGAGCGTGCTGGGGGCCAGCAGCCTGTCCTGGGGGCCAGCAGCATGCCTCTGCCCACAGTAAAGATGACGTGGAGCGCTGCAAGCAGAAGGACCTGCTGGAGCAGATGATGGCCGAAATGATCGGAGAATTCCCCGACCTACACCGCACCATCGTGTCCGAGCGTGACATCTACCTGACATACATGCTGCGGCAAGCTGCCCGGCGCCTTGAGCTGCCCCGAGCCTCCGAAGGTGAGGGTGACAGTGATGGTGGCAGCTTCCCTGAGACATTGTGGCCTACAGGGCATTGCTGATCTTTGCCCTCCCCGCAGCCGAGCCCAGGAAGTGCGTGCCCTCTGTGGTCGTAGGTGTGGTGGGTATGGGCCATGTGCCCGGCATTGAGAAGAACTGGAGCACAGACCTCAACATCCAGGAGATCATGACGTGAGCACCACGGTCCCCGTGGGGTCCCCCTTCCCACCCCACCCTTAACAGGATGGACCTCAGGGAACCCACATGCTGGGGGCTGGGCTGGTGGAGGGCTCATGCCCCTGTCAGGCCCAGCCTGTTCCTCCCTCCCTAGTGTCCCCCCGCCATCCATCACGGGCCGAGTGTCCCGCCTGGCCATGAAGGCCACCTTCTTCGGGCTGCTGGGCTACAGCCTATACTGGATGGGCCGCCGCACCGTGAGCCTCCTGCTGTCACTGCCTGTGGCACAGTCCTGCCTGCAGAGGGCGTCTTCAGTCCGGCCAGGTCCTTAGGAAGCCTCGCCCAGGGCTGTCCCCTGCTGCAGCTCCAGGCTCCAGAGGAGCCAGCACCGCCCAGAAACCTTCTGGGAGCATCCAAGCACCCCCCATGGGGGCCCAGGTCAAGCCTCGCCTGCCCACCCCAGCCCACCCAATAAAGAATTATTTAACTGTCCCAGCCCAGGGTTCTACTCAAGGGCCTCAGACCCACACAGGCCTGGCCACCAAGTGGCAGGCTAGGGAGGGAGTCCGACGCATGCAGGCCCTGCCCGCAGCGGGCTGGCCCTGGTCACACCCTACCTCACTGTGCCTTGTGTGCTGGGCGTCTGGCTCCAAGGGCCTCACCAGGCACCTGCTTGGGGTCACACAGCTCTCCACTGGGGGCTGGGGAGCTGTGGCCACCCTGGACCAGCCTGTAGCGCACCAGCTGCATCTCCGCCTACAGAGATTCTGTGTTTGGGGCTTTTTTAAATGTCTAAAAATTTTTTTACTCAGGTAACTAACTTTAAAGAAAGAAAGCAAACTGGAGCAAATGTCAGGAAATACAAGCCTTAAGTCCAGTGAGACGGGAGTCTTGTGTTCGTCTCTGTCCTGAGTGGGCGCAGGCACGGCACAGGGTTACAGGCCCAGGCGGCCCCACAGGACAATGCCTCCCTTGAGACCCTGGCGGCCTGTGCCCGGCGCCCTGTGTCGAGGCCCCCCCACATCTGATTGTCCCTGTGCTGATTGTCAACTCAATCAGGGAGGCCCTGCAGAACTGGGCCAGGCTGCCGAGCCACTGGGCAGCCCTGTCTCATGCTCGTGAACTTGTTCCTTAGAAATGAAAATAAATTCTAATTTTGGAACCTCTTGTGTGTACAGTCAGAATGCGACTTAGGTGTGGGTCCTGTGAGAGCAGAGGTCTTGGTTGGTGCCCGCCCACACCCAGCCAGGTGGCCAGAGCCCAGTGGAGGAGGGTGTTGAGTCCTGCCTGTACCTGTGGAAGGGGTGGGAGCGAAAGCCCCTCGTGCCCTGTGTCTGTCCCTCCAGGAAGGGTGCTGGGGCTCGTCTCGACTGCCTGGATCACGGTGCAGCAGCCAAGTGGGCCGCAGGTGGCTGGGGGCTTCGGAGCTGTCCAGCCCGCCCTCACTGCATCTTTCCTTCACAGGTGTAGGCTGGGTGTTGGAGCCCTAGGTCTGGCTGGGCAGTGAGAAGGAACAGATGGGTACAGGCCTGGCCCTCAGCAGCCCTGCCCAGCTCGACTGGTCTTCCAGCCTAGCGTCCTCCAGCCTGTCACCCCAACAAGACGACGACTTGACGCTGGCCCGGTCCCTGCCCGGCATTTCTGGGTCCATGTCGGAGCATCTATGAGGCAGGACACCCTGGGCTCAGACAGCAAGGGCCAGAGGCAGGGCATCCCGGGCCACTGCCAGGCGTAGCAGGCTCTGAGTACAGCCTGCTGCCCAGGCGTAGTGGGCAGTGTCCACTGGGAGCCAGTGGAAGGACACGGTGAAATCCTTTCCTGGGACTGGGCTTCTTCAGAAGGCCAAGAGGCACGCACAGGCTGAAGTGGGAATGGCACTGCCCAGCTGCAGTAACAAGGATAAGAAACTGTTGAGCTGTCTGTCTCCTGGCTTGGGCAGGGCACTGTTCTCAGAGCCAGCTGGGTGACCCCAAGGCTTATCAGCACCCCTCCAGGTAAGCACCCCTGAGAATCTGACAAAAGCCAAGTGCCTGTGTGCAGGGTCAGCAGGAGGCAGCAGCCAGGCGCCTCTCCAGAGGACACAGGGACCTGCCAAGCCCCACTCACATCTAGGGGCCTTGGACAGAAGCGTATCCTCCTCTAACGGAGTGAATGAAGTCACTGAAGGGCAGGGAGATAGCCCAGTGGAGTGAGTGCTTGCCTGGCAAGCACAAGGTGCTGAGTTTTTGATCCCTGGTACCACCAAAGGAAAAAAAAAAAAGTCACTGTAGCCATGGCACAGTGGTGCTCATAAACAAGGAGCACCAGGCATATGGTTCACACCCTATCCTGGCATTCTGGGCACCTGGGTGGGAGGGTCATAAGTTCAAGGTAAGACCCAGTTGTGAAAACTTACAACAAACATCCTGGGGCAATCTCTGTACTGATAATTCAGTCGATACCCAGGATACATCCAAGCAGAGCAGTGTACACGGCACAGTGGGCAGCACCCAGGGTCAGGGGAAATGTGCCTCTTTGCCTTGGTCTTCAAGATCTGAATGTCTTCATTTGTACTACTCTGGCAAACAAAATTACACTGAAATGTGCATCACTGCAGGAAATGTGGATGCTGGAGATGGGGCCTACCCCAGGGGCCAAGGCCATTGTCGGTCCACCCGGCCAGGCTCTCTGCAACACGGAGTGTGACTCAGAGTCAGGACGGGCAGGAATATCCAGCTTTGGAGACTGAGGAGGAAACAGACCAGAGCATAGCCCACTCCTGCAGCTGTGGCTTTGACCCCACAGGAAACTGGATGGAGCAGAAACTGGGACCAGCTGGAACGGATAGATGGAGGGGTGGCATGGCTGCAGGAAAACACCTCGGGGCTGATCAGGATGTGGACTTGTGGGACGTGGGCACCATGACAGCCTCCCAGTCAGTGAGGAGGCCCAGTCCTTCTGCCAGCACAGGCCAGTACTCAAGAGACCTAAGAAGAGCTCGGGGGTGGGGACACTTTGGCAGGAGACTGCTGCAGGGTGGAAATGGGGGGACCCTCGAGGCTCCAGCAACCCCAATACCTCTGCCCAGCCTCCACCCCAGGAAGGATGGCTGCTCCCCAAGGCTGCTCCTGGGTCCTGCTGGTGAGGCAGGCCAGACAGTTCTAAGAGAGAAGCTGATACACTGATGCCCATGTGCCTTCAGCACACGGGCCTGAGACTGTGGTGAGCACTCTTCCTGTGTGGACAGCAGCTGCTGCCAAGCTAGCTCCAGGCCGTGGCAGAGCCTCCTTGCCTGCACTGGGCGGCACTGCAGCCTCCTGTGCACTCACGTCCAGGTCCAGCTATCATGGCTGCCCGGGCAGCAGAACCTCTAACACTGAACCTTCAAACTGGCTATCAGCTGACAGCATTAGCACCAGAAGGGTCAGCCAGCTCCTGCCCACCCAGCTACTTGGACCCAGACCACCCGCGGTCACTGACGTGGTTGAGCCATTCTGGTGTGACCAGAGGCAAAGCCATTGGGGCTGGGGAGGCCACTGCCCTTCTGTGCAGACCAGGTCCCCCTCAGGCTTCAAGGCAGTGAGCCTAATCAGCCTGGCATGCATTTATTTTTGTCTTTTTGAGATAGGGTCTCGCTATGCAGTTCAGGCTGGCCTTGAGCTCACTTTTGTAGCCCAGGCTGGTCTCCAACTCACACCAAACCTCCTGCCTCAGCCTCCCGAGTGCTGGGATTACAGGCGTGCGCCACCACACCTGGCCAGCCTGGCATTTACAGACCCTCAACAACCCAGTGCCACCAGATTCCCCAGTGTGGACAGGTTTCAGCCATATTGGGCCCAAGGAAGTGGGAGAACTCCAGACTCCAGGACAGGTACAAGGAAGGCTGACAGGCTATAGGCCACGGTAGTCCAGGGGTGGGGACCCCAGACTGCTCATGGGGCGGGGGCACATTCCGTAGGGTGGGTTTTATGTGCTGAGAGGGACCCAGGGGTCCTGAGCACCTGTATCCCCTGCACTCCACAATAGCGGGAGGGAATCCAGTGCTCACCACCCCAGAGGCAGAGCGTGAATTACACAGGGGCTCTCTTACTCCCATGCTAGAGCTCTAGAAAGTTCTGGATGCAGCTCCTAGAATGACGTAAGGGTTTGGACAAAGGTGACACCACCAGGAGGGAACACCCAGTGCCCTAGGTCCAGCCGAGGGTCTCAGATTTTGCTCTGGGGCCAGGTGAGCACCTGTCCAAACGTCTGTCCTGGGCACTGGCCCCCCAGGAGCAATGGTCTTTGGCTTCTGTCCCTCTGCCTGCACAGCGACCAGAACTGCTGGGGTGACTTGGGGCGCCGCGGGGCTCTTTGGGACGTCTTTCAGCGTATCACCCACGGCGCAGCTGAGCGGGCCTCTAGTCGACTCAGCTGGCGGGACACTGCAGACAGCTGGGGGAGGCTGCGTTTAGGGCGCGGCCCGCGCAGGCGAGTAGGCGGCACCCAGCGCTTTGCGGCTTCCGCTCGGGGCAGCCGCGCTTCCGGTGGGGCGGATGGCCTTGCTCAGGACCGTGCTCCGCGCCTCGCCACCGGCCCGCCGCGCCAGGCCGCCCCCGGCCTCTCGCTCCGCCACCATGGAGTCCGGACCGCGCTGGCTGGCGGGGCTGCGCTTCGACAACCGCGCCCTGCGCGCGCTGCCCGTGGAAGCGACACCGCCCGGCCCCGAGGGCGACCTGTCCACGCCGCGCACTGTGCCCGGGGCCTGCTTCAGCCGCGCGCGTCCCACCCGGCTGCGGCAGCCGCGCGTTGTGGCGCTGTCGGGGCCCGCGCTGGCCCTGCTGGGGCTCCCTGAGCCCGACGCGGGTGCGGAGGCCGAGGCTGCGCTCTTCTTCAGCGGCAACGCGCTGCTGCCGGGCTCCGATCCCGCCGCGCACTGCTACTGCGGCCACCAGTTCGGGCAATTCGCCGGGCAGCTGGGCGATGGCGCTGCCATGTACCTGGGCGAGGTGTGCACCGACACGGGCGAACGCTGGGAGCTGCAGCTCAAGGGCGCGGGCCCCACGGCTTTCTCCAGGTGCGCTGGGACGAAACGGAGGACGCGCGGGGGCGGGGCCTGAGGCTCCCGGAGCACGGGATGAGGCGGGGCCTGGGCCCCTAGGGAGGGGGTCGCGGCCGGGACTCCGGGGGTGCGGGATCCAGCGAGGCGGGCCCTGCTTTTCAGCTCCAAGCGCTTTCCTCCTGGGTCAAGCTGAAGTGTTCTAGAGGGGACACAGCTCTTGAGAGAGTGAGGAGATGGTCGGTGGCCACAGCGAAAGGGGAAGCAACGCTACCCTGACTGACTAGCACAGGAGTGGGGAAGGCATCGCCCACGTTAAGAGCAAGCAGCTGTTGGCTATCCACGGCCTGCCCTGTGAACACCGAGAACTTTGGAGCCCAGGCCACGGTGGCACTCTTGTTTACTGAGGCTCCCAGCCCAGGGGAGCTGTCCAGGCCCTTCCTCTACAGGCCACCTGGCAGCTTGGGGGGCAGTAGCTCTGAAGACCACTCTGCCTCTGGAGGGCATAGGTTGTGCAAGGCAAGTTTGGGTCCAGCTCTGTAGTCCTACTGGGTACCGGTGTCTGCACTCCGTGTTTGTTGAGTAAGTAAAGACACGTGAGTCAGCATTTTATGGAGAGCGGCCCTAAAGGCACGCCTTTCCTCCCTTATCCCTCCAGCCAGGGCACTGTCCCAGGCCTCATCTGCAGAATAGCTGGTTCTTCCTTATTCTCCACAGCCAGCCCTATCAGCTCTGAGAGGTCACTGGACATCTTTACCAGCATCTCCAGTGCCTATAATCCCACCATTCTGGGAGGCTGAGGCAGGAAGATAAATTCAAGCTCAATTGAGGCAACTTAGTGTCTCAAAAAATAAAGGGGGGTGGGGATATAGCTCAGCAGCATAAATAGCTGCCTGGCAAGAGCAAGGTCCTGAATTTAATGCCCTGTACCAAAATAAAAATAAATTAAAGAGAGGCTATGGAGATAGCTGCGCTGGTAGAGTGCTTGCATGGGTCGCTCAGTCCACACGTCAAGGGGGAAGGCCTATTTTCCTCTTAAAAACTGTTCTTGTGGGGAACCTGCCTGGTGGCAGTAACCTCTGTGTGACTTCAGACAGGCCGATGGTCGCAAAGTCCTGAGGTCGAGCATCCGCGAGTTCCTGTGCAGTGAAGCCATGTTCCACCTGGGAATCCCCACCACCCGGGCTGGGGCCTGCATCACATCCGAGTCCACAGTGGTGCGAGACGTGTTCTATGATGGTAATCCAAAATATGAAAAGTGCACAGTTGTGTTGCGTATAGCTCCCACCTTCATAAGGTAATGTTGGGCTCAATGCCAGTATAAACATGCTGCTTGCTAACAGAGGCTGGGAGATTTAGGTCTATACAATCAGGATGTCCACAGAGCACATTCAAAAGGCAACAGTGCCAGGACTGGCTCCTGACCTCTCAGAATGTCCAGATTGGGCCAGTGAGATAGTTCAGTGGGCTGAGAGCCTGCTTAGGCAAGCTCTCAGGGACCAGGGTTTGATCCCCAACACAACATACTGAGCTGGCTGCCAAGACTAGGCACACCTGCAAGGCTGAAAACAGGAGGATCACTATGAGTCCAAGCTGTGTAGTCAGACCCTGTACCAAATAGGTAAAACAGAAAGTCCAGACTGTCCACAAGTAGACGGATCGCCACCCAGGGCAGACCGGTGGTACAGGAAGTTCCTGTCCCCAATCAGCTCAGGACCAGCCTAAACAGTTTCCTAGGAGATGCTGCCATGCAGGACTCAGGACGGTGCACAAGCTAAGTTTGTGACAAGCAGCCACCTAGCAGTGGCCTCTGCAGCATTGCCATGGTGTGCCTCAGAGCCCCTGGCCCCCGGTCTTTCTGGGGGTCCAGGCACTTTATTTGCCATCCTTTCTGCCTGCCCCTGTCTCTGCTGCCTGGCATCTAATACTTTCAGAACTGTTTCCCTAGGCCCAGAGCAGTCAGGAGGCCTGGGCTGGGCAGTAGCCCACCTATCATGCCAGGCCCTGGGTGACTACCAGCTGCCCACACTGTGACATGCCCCTCTCTGGCTTCTCCTGACTCCTGCTGTGGTGGAAGGACCCAAAGCCAAAACCTACCTCAACCTGGGTTGCCCTTCTGCACACAGCACTGGAAACGCTGGGTGAAGATGTCCTGTGCCTTGGATGATGGCATGTACCTGGCTTCTGTCCTTCTGCCAGTGACAACCCTAGTCCTGACTACCAAACGTGTCTGCACACAACTGGCAATCCCAAGGCAAAGTTGCCCCTTTGAAAACCATGATGATGGGCTAGGGAGGTGGCTTGGCGGTCTAAGCAACTGGCAAGCGCAAGGACCTGTGTTCAATCCCCAGTACCGCATGCCAAGCCCACCATGCTGGCCACCCAAACTGGGCATGGTAATACATGCCTATAATCCCAGCACTGGGCAAGCTGAGATAGTTTGATCACTAGAAGCCCAAGCTGCATAGCAAGACCCTGTACCAAATACATACATACATACATACATACATACATACATACATGGCACGCTGACCACATGCTGGTCCCTACCAGGAGCCCCCATGGAGTTCAGGTGCAGAAAGTAGATAGCTGTGGCAGTTTCTGGGCCACAGCACCCACGATTCCTGTCTGGTAGCGGTCACTGTCCACCCACCCAGTGCTACCCACTATGGGCCACAAGGCCTCCCACAGCTTCTCTCTCTCCTTGTCTTCACAGGGGCTGGGTACGTCTGACCTGTTCAACACCTAGGTCTTCTCTCCAGGTTTGGATCCTTTGAGATCTTTAAGCCGGCCGATGAGCAGACAGGGCGTGCGGGCCCCAGCGTGGGGCGGAATGACATCCGAGTCCAGCTGCTTGATTATGTGATCAGCTCTTTCTACCCTGAAATCCAGGCCGCCCATGCCCATGACAGCGACCATGTGCCAAGGAATGCTGACTTCTTCAGGGAGGTGGGTGGAAGCCACATGGCCAGCATGGCCCACCTGTTTCTAGATGTGGCTGTTCTGGCAGTGGGCCAAGTCTGTCCAGTGGCCCTGCTGGTCCAGGCCTGTCACCACCATAGGCTCACTGGTGGGACCAGCGAGCACACTGGCCACACCAAGCAGTGAGAGGCCTGGCTGGGGTCGTGGAGGCAGTGGCCAGAGGGCTATGCTATCCCCTCAGGGTCTGGTGGGAGCAAGAGCCCTTCTGGTGCCTCCTGCTGGTCAGGCCCGGCCCTGCCCCCAGGCGGAGCAGTGCTCGTATGAGCATTGTCTCATCACATCCAGCCTGCAGCTGTCCTGGGCTTCGCTTCTGCAGGAGTGGAGCACCGTGGGCGGCAGCAGCAGCAGCAGCAGCAGCAGCAGGGCCAGACACAGACTCCTGGCCATGAGGCCAAGCCAGCCGAAAGACCAGGGCCCTGAGCAGGCATCTGGGGCCCCATCCTGTGCAGCTACTCCTTGTCCCAGCTCAGGCACTCACTGTAGGTATAGGTGGCACTGCAGGGGCCAGGAGGTGGGCGTGTGGCCTATTCAGCTCCCTCTGGATGGCGCACTCCTGGCTGTACAGGGGGCCTATGGCTCCTCGGTGAAGCCCTGGATCCCGGTGCGGTAGGTGCCGTCCAGCTGATGCAAGGAGGGAGCAGAGCTGGTCGCCTCCCGGCACCCAGCAGGGAATGGGGTTGTGGCGACCCAGGCAGGCTTCCATGAGGAGCGCACACAGGAGCAAGGACCATGTACACCCCTGCTCTGGAGAGCCTACAGGGGAAGGGGGAGACCCTGGGAAGAGCAGCCTAGTAACGCTGCTGGCTGTTGTGCACGTGTGGAGTACTCAGCGCTGGTCCTGTCCCAGGTCACACGACGCACAGCCCAGATGGTGGCCGAGTGGCAGTGTGTGGGCTTCTGCCACGGTGTCCTCAACACTGACAACATGAGCATCGTGGGGCTCACCATCGACTATGGGCCCTTTGGCTTCCTGGACAGGCGAGTGGACCACGGAGCAGCAGTGGCACCGCAGCATGGGCTTGCGGGGGCAGCGGAGGCATGTGGCGCCTCCGGCCGGGGGAGCACAACTGCTGCGCATGCTTTCCAGCGTTGGGATCTCAGCAATGCCAGTTCAGCTGCTGGATCAGAAGTATGCTGGGGCCCAAGCACAGCACTGTGAGCCATCTAGCACTGTTGCACACTGCTGTGTCCCCAGCCCTTTACTTGGAAGCAGGGTCTTGCTGAGTCACTGTTATGTAGGCTGCCTGGAACTTGTGATACTCCTGCCTCAGCCTCCCCTGTAACTGCAGCCACAGGAGGGTGCGCCCAGCCTGCTTTAGCACTTTAGAAAAGGTTGCATCACAGATGAGTGGAGGAGGGCTGCTTGCCCAACTCTGTGGGCAGCGTCAGGGCCACCACAGCCCTTCCCAGAGCTCCAGGGATGGGATGGCAGGGTGGTGGCCATGCAGGTGCTGCTGTCCTTGGCACATCCCGACGGAACCCCTGCTGTGACAGGTATGACCCCGACCATGTGTGCAATGCCTCTGACAGCGCCGGACGCTATACCTACAGCAAGCAGCCTGAGATATGTAAGTGGAACCTGCAGAAGCTGGCTGAGGCACTGGAGCCTGAGCTGCCCCTTTCCCTGGGCGAGGCCATTGTGGCCGAAGAGTTTGATGCTGAATTCCAGAAGCACTACCTGCACAAGATGCGCAGGAAGCTGGGCCTCGTGCGGGGTGCGCGGGAGGAGGACGCTGCGCTGGTAGCCAGGCTCCTGGAGACCATGCACCTGACCGGTGAGTGAGGTGGGCATGCACTCACCCTGTGGTGCCCCCGGAAACGTGCAGTTCCCCCGTGCCTGGGCCTTTTTTCGGGACCAGGGATTGAATGCAAGCCCTTGAACTTGCCAGGCAAGCGCTTATTCCCCGGCCCCCTGGTTAGTTTAGTTGGATCTTTAACTTAGTCTGGTCTTTGATTTGATGTCCTTCAAACTCAAAAGTGGCTCCCTCTGACTCATTGCCTGAGTGCAGGGGTGACAGGTATGCACCAAGTGCACACATTTTAAAGTAACTGCTCACGGTCCTTCATTGTGGGTGGAGAACACCAATCTTTTTTACTTTACTGATGTGCGCTCATACCATTCTTGCTGGCTAGGGTCTCTGGTCCCACTGGCTGGACTATTCGGGTTGTATTTCTTTATTGATATACCCAGGTGCTCTGTCTCTGTCCACCAGCACGTCAAGTCTCCACCTTCACCACTGCAGATGCCTCCCTTAGTTCCATGCATGAATGCTCTACGGGTTCCAGGGGACTACTGTTTGGTTCCTGTATTTCCTGTGTCCATGGTTTTCCATGGTACTGGAAAATTACCTAGTGTTTTCCAAATGTATTTGGTATAGGGTCTCACTACACAGCCCAAACTGGCAGTGATCCTGTTACCAGCCTTCCTAGTGCTGGGATTACAGGCATGGGGCATCAGGCCCAGACTTGTGCGCCCAAGGGTGGGGCTGGCACGGCCCATGGTGCTGGGAATTGCCTAAGCAGGCACTTAGTCCACGATCTCCCTGACCTCTCATGTTTATCATCTATTTGGAGCATAGTCTCACAGAGTTGCCCTGACTGGGTTTTGCAATTCTCTGCCTCACTCCTTAGTAATACCCTAGCTCTTCATTTTCCCACTGTACCTGGGCATGCTAGGTAGTCTGCCACTGTGCTGTCACCTTGGCACTTATTTTTCTTCTTGGCTAGCACAACTGTTGCCAGTCTCAGCTCTCCAGATTACAGTGAGTACGATGTCTGAGACACTATCCATTGCTTGCTTTCACTTACAACCCGTTTAAAGCAAGTCTCCCGTATGTAGACAGTATAGTTTGTAGTTGGATCATGAGTTTTTCTTTCTTTGGAGACTTATATGTTCCAGGTCAACCTGGCTGGATCATGGTTTTTGAGGCCAGTCTCCCTGGCCTTGTGCTTCTCCTGCTGCCTAAGTGCTGGGATCTTGGGCTTGTACCGCCGTGCCTGGCACAGGATCGTGCCTGCCGGCCTGCCTCTGGACTAACAGGGTCCATTCACTGTAGCTGGCCCATGTTGCCGTCGTCTTTTCCCCCTTCTGCTCCCTCCTTTTCTCTACTGCTGCTTTGTGTGGCTGCCTTTTTGCAGCACCCTACATACAGCCTCGTCTGTCGTGTAGGTGGGTTCCTTAGGTGTTGCCATGGCTCCGCCTGACCGGTAGGTGGTGAAGACCAGGGCCAGCCTCAGCCCCACTCTGCGTGAACTGCTTCCGGTGACCTGCAGGTCACAGGCAGGGGCTGGCGCCTGCCGCTGTACCAACCACACTGTGTTCCAGGGGCTGACTTCACCAACACTTTCTGCCTGTTGAGCTCCTTCCCGGTTGAGCCAGAGGCATCAGACCTGGACGAGTTCCGGAGCGTGCTGGCCTCACAGTGTGCCTCCCTAGAAGAGCTGCGGCTTGCCTTTCGGCCCCAGATGGACCCCCGGTGCGTAGCAGCCTCATCTCCTTGGAGTTTGTTTTTGGAAAGCACTGTGAAGGGAAGTATGTGGGGGGCTTTAAGGCAAGTAGGGCCCACGCAGCTGCCCTCTCAGAGTGGACCACTTTGGTCCTGGTGGGCAGTAATGGGTGTGGTAAGATAATGAAACAGCCACAGGTGGGTGGCACAAAAAGGGCTTTAATGGAGCAGTGCCTGTATCAGGCCGGCTGTTGGGCTTCCGGGAGACGCAGGCTGCACCCAACACCTCTGCTCCCCCAACGGTCAGCCCCAGGCTGACACCACTGCCGTGCCCACAGCCAGCTCTCCATGATGCTCATGCTGGCCCAGTCAAACCCGCAGCTCTTCGCACTTATTGGCACCCAGACCAATGTCACCAGAGAGCTGGAGCGCGTGGAACAGCAATCTCGGCTTCAGCGCCTGACACCCGAGGAGCTGCAGACCCGCAACAGCGCACACTGGGACGCCTGGCTGCAGGACTACAGGTGAGATGCCCTGGTCCTAGGCACCAGCCCCAGGGCCAGGACGTGGCCTCTTGACACGGTCGGGAATGATTCCAGAGCCCGGCTGGACAAGGACAGGGAGGACGCTGGTGACACGGCTGCCTGGCAGGCAGAGCGCACCCGTGCGATGCACAGCAGCAACCCCAAGTACGTCCTGCGGAACTACATTGCACAGAACGCCATCGAGGCTGCTGAAAACGGAGACTTCTCGGAGGCAAGCACATCCCGTCCACATCCCTGCCCCACCTGGGGAGGGACACCAGGTGGGCAGCTGACCAGTGCCTCGCCCCATCTGTCCCCTAGGTGCGGCAGGTGCTGAAGTTGTTGGAGTCTCCTTACCGGCGGGAGGGGGAGCGTGCTGAGGCCACAGAGGCTGCAGGCCCTGAGGAGGCTGCCACGGCGGCCCACAGGCGACCTTCCTACAGCAGCAAGCCCCCACTCTGGGCAGCTGAGCTGTGTGTCACATGATCCTCATAGCAGCCTCCATACCTGGAGGCTCCAGAGGACGCACGCACCGCTGAGCTGCAGCTGCCCACCTCTGAGCTCTCCATGACGACACAGACATACAGTCAGGATCTGGCCCGTCTCTGTCTGACGCTAGCTCAGCAGTGCTGCTCTGGCCTGGTGGCTGCACGGACAAGGGCCCTGCACGGGCTTGTATGTGACAGAGCCAGGCCGTTGCTCTCTCCTTCCCCCTGAATAAAGCAGCCCTTTCCTGCTCCCAGCCCTCATCGCTGTGTTCCACCCCTAGAGCTCACGCGTCCTGGTAGTAGCTGTTGAAATTGATGCGCAGCAGGAAGTCCTCCAGGTGGGGCTGGTAGCCACGGTTCACCAACTTGGTCACCACTGGAGGGGACAGAGCAGCTGAGCACATGCCCTAGCTCTGCCACCCACCACCTGCCTCCAGGGAGACTCACCTTTGAAGAGAAAGTGGGAGTAGTACTTGAAGGTGCTGTAGGACTGCTGCATGAGGGCAAAGTTGGGGTGCTCTGTGTCCTGGGAGCCACCGACCGGGACCCAAGCCTGGGAGATGAGCTGGCTGCGGAACTTGAGCACCAGGCTGAAGATGCTGTGGATGACGTTCATGACGGGTACGGCCTTCTCGGTCAACAGGCCCCTGAAGTGGACACGGGCACGGTGAGCAGCCCCCTGCCAGCCAAGAGCCCTAGCCCCCTGCAGCCACAGCCCACCTAAAGATGGCCTTGTGCAGGTACTCAGCATGGGCACGCTGGATCTCCTCCAGGTCGCTCACAGTGGCCAGCCGGGCCCTGAACTCGCACCAGCTCACATGCAGGATCTGGTTGGCGATGTAGCCCTGGGTGACCTTCACGAAGTGCTGCATCTCGTGCTTGAACAGCTGCAGCTGGCGGAACTGCACTGAGCCGCCCGAACGGCTCACGAGGGCTGCAGAGGGCGTGGCCTGTGAGGGGCAGCAGGGCCGGGATGGGAGAGAGGGCAGGTGGGCAGCGTGTGGCCTCACCTGTGCGCTTGAGGTGGAAGCAGATGTCCTTGAGCGTCCACATCATGAGCTTCAGCTGCAGCAGGAAGGAGAAGATGGCGCTGTACTTGCTCAGGCAGCTCTCGGTGATGACGATGTTTAGTGGCCAGTCCACCTGTCCAGGAAGCCCCCGTCAGCACCTGCCCACAGGAGCCCTGCCAGCCCCAAGGGGGTGTGCGCAGCTGACCTTGTATCTGAGCTCCAAGCAGCTCAGTACATCTGGTGTGTTGGGGGCGAAGACTTCAGGCAGCTGCTTGAGGGCAAAGGAGAGGCCGGCAGCATGTGGGGAGTCGCCATGGAGGCTGCACTGCAGGGCCTTGCTCAGGATGCAGTTGAGGGCCAGCGGGCTGAGCAACTCCCTGGGCGACTGCCCGGCCGCCAGCTAGGAAAGAACAGTGTCCTGAGATCTGCTCTCCCTGCTGTCCCCTCCACAGTCCCCACATAACTGCCAGGGTCACCTTCTCAAAGAGTAGGTCGCTCAGGGACTGTGCAAACTCCCCGTCCTCCATCAGCAGGAAGTGCCGCAGTGCCTCAAAATGTGACTCCAAGTGCAGCTCCACAAAAAAGTAGTCAACCGCAGCCTTATTTACCAAGGAGACGCTGAAGGAAGGGCCAGCCAGAGTGAGAGGGGTGGGGGCGGGAGTGGGGGCAGGGGCAGGGGCAGCAGGGACTCACTGGGCGGCCAGTGGGGCTGTGAGGGAGCGCTTCATGAGCACGGGCAGGGTCAGCAGCTCGCTCAGCTGCACTGCGGTCTCATCCACAGCCGGCTGGGCCCAGGGGTCCACAGGGAAGGTGAAGGTCCGGGGCAGCACGTGGTGCAGGAGGTGCATGATGGGAGGCTCTGCTGTGACATAACACACAGTCATTGTGGCTGGGGGCAGCGCTGGCCTTGGGCACCCTCCCGCCGCGCTGTACTCACACATGGCCTCATAGCTGTCCGGGTATTGCTCCAGGGGGTACAGCCTCGCTAGGCTGGCCAGGTAGGCTTGGGCCTCTGCCTCTGCCACCTCCTCACCAGGGCCAGGCTGCCCTGGAGTGCTTCTGTCTCCCTAAAGAATCTGACCTTAACACACTGCTCATGTACAGGACCTCCAAGCTCCATGGGACCCACCCCACATAACCCCCAGGCTATGTCCACCCTGACCTGTGAGTCCAGGGGCTGGTGTGGAGGAACTTCTGCAGTGTCCTCATTCCTCTCTGGGCCTGAGAAAACAGGAAGGAGGTGCATCAGCCTGTGTGCCACAGAGGTCACAGCACAGGGCCAGCACGGGTAGCCCTCCGTGTCCCTCAGGACATGAGCCCCCAGAGACAAGGCATCTATAGGCAGCTTCACATACTCTCCACCCTCAGCAACCGGCCCCACCTCCATGGGTTTCTGTCTTACCTGGCTGCTCAAAGACACTGTCTGCCTCAGTGCCTGCCTCAGTCGCAGCAGAGGGTGAGGCCTGGCGGTCCCCCTCCTCCCGACTGCCTGCTCCAGGGGCGCAGGTGGCTGGCCCACATTCCAGGGCAGTGTTCTCTGGCTCTGGGCTGCCTGGCGGAGACCTCTGGCCAGGGAGGCTGCAGGGTAGCCAGGGGACATTGGACTCAGCTTGCAGGAACAAGGGCTGAGTGGTCTGGCCATCCCAGCAATGCCCAGAGGAAGCCATATCCAACACTTCTGCCCCAATTTGGACACTAGAGTCTGACACGTGGCCATGGATGTTCCAGCGTGGCCGAGAGATGGCCACATGAGACACATTCTCTCCAACCCGGATGTTGGCATCAGACACGTGGCCGTGGATGTTCCAGCGTGGCCGGGAAGTGGCCACATCGGACACATTCTCTCCAACCCGGATGCTGGCATCAGACACGTGGCCGTGGATGTTCCAGCGTGGCCGGGAAGTGGCCACATCGGACACATTCTCGCCAACCCGGATGCTGGCATCAGACACGTGGCCGTGGATGTTCCAATGGGGCCGGGAGGTGGCCACAGCTGACGCATTCTCCCTGACCTGAATGATATCCTCTGACACATCGCTGTGGACATCCCAGCATGGACGCAAGGCAGTCATTCCAGAAGCACAGCCGATGGTCAGAGCAGCTGCCCCTGAAGTGGGCACAAGGGGCCACTTAGAGGGCTGACTGCTGGCCTTCTGGGGAGCACTGTGCAGGAGCGGACATGGCTGCAGGAGAGGCCCGTGTGTGTCTGGTGCACACTCTTCTGGCCTCCCACACGTGTCCACGCACAGCTGCTGCTCCTCACTGCCCTTGGCAGCCTGCAGAGGCCATGGTGAAAGTGTGGCAGTCGCAGCTGGCCTCAGAACGGTACTAAAGTCATATTCCTGTGGCTGGGGGGGCACAGTCCCCTCCGCTGCGGGCACCTCTACCATGGATGAGGACAGCAGGTCTGAGCAGATGGTCTGCAGTGCCTGATCGAGCAGAGGAGGGCAATCCTGCACAGCCTCAGCCCCTGAGGCCGCAGGCAGGAAGTCCGTGATGCTGAGGCCAGCAGAGAACGGCCCGCACCCATCTGCTGGCGACTGCAGGGCCTGCGGTCCTGGTGCATTTGGCCTGCCCACACAATCTCCAGGCTTCTCTGGTGGCCCTGGATCATGGCTATGGCCTCCATCTGAGTGCTGCAGGCTTTCAGACAGGCCCTGAAACGGAAGTACACACTGGACCGGTCTGGTCTCTCTTTCCCTTTGGCCATGTGACCCTGCAGTTGTGACTCCACCCACCATATGCTAAAGGACATGGGGACACTTAAGCCAGGTTCACCCCACTTGAGCCTCAGTGGGAACTGCAGCTCCTGTGCCAGGTCTGCACCTTGGAGCAAGCAAGCAGAGGGATATCCAGTGACTCCTGTGGCCGGCGAGCCTCAGACATGTCTCTCAGCATCCCCTGAAATACAGTCCAGCAGGAGGAGAGAACAGCTTCAGAGAGTGACTACAGTATTGACCCCAGCACTCATGGCTCCACACAGCCCTACTACCACACAGCGTGCAGGAAGCACCAGCCCCAAACCCTGCCTCTGCATTGCTAGATATGGCGACAGTGTCTCCACAGCAGAACTAGGTCTCTGTGCAGAGGCAGGGAGCTGACATGCTGAGGTACCTGAAGGCGCTTCTCATCTTCCAGAAGGAAACGAAGCCTCGCACTTTCCAGCCGGTGCCTCTGGACTTTCCATAAGGCCTTCTGCTCCCGACGCGCTGCCTCTGCAGACAACTTGCTATAATGGTCGACCAGTGCCTGCCTAAAGTCAGCGGGGGACAGAGTCACCAGGTGACCTAGTTCTGGCCCTCAACTCCCTCTTCCCAAAGGCTTTGGGCTCACCAGCTGGGGCTGTCTTTCCCTCCAGATGGGGAAGCTGTGGTAAGCTGCTGCCCAATGAGGAGGCCAATGTCTGCTGCCCAAATACCAGCAGGCCCCAGCAGAGTGGGAGCTACCTTCCCCAAACACCAAAAGACCGAAGACATATGCCAGAAACACCCAGAGCAGAACTGGCACAGATCCCGGGACCAGGGCCTCCCACTGGCACACAGCTGGGCCCAATCAGGAGTAGCTGTCTCCCATTTGGGTACCATAAGCCAAGACCATGGCCTCTGTGCCCAGTTCCTCTACATAAGCACAGGGGCTGCTCACAGGGGCATAGACACTGACACAGGTGCAACTGCACTTAACCCTGAGCAGCATCAAAGGCTGGGACAGCAGAGCATCACCTGCCAGCCAGGAGGCACCTGCCCTCCTAGGAAGGGCCAGGAGGAGCCTCCCTGGGGAGCTTAGGGAAGAAGCTAATGACAGCACATGGAGATGGACTCCTCAGAGCTCTCCTGGGCAGGTAGCCCACCTCCACCTCTGCTAATGGTTCAACTAGCAAAATGTTTAAAACAAAAAGAAGCTACTTATAATTAAGACAAATGAGCCGGGCGTGGCGGCTCACGCCTGTAATCCCAGAACTCGGGAGGCTGAGGCAGGAGGATCCGTGCAAGTTCGAGGCCAGCCTGGGCTACAAAAGTGAGCTCAAGGCCAGCCTCAACTGCATAGCGAGACCCTGTCTTAAAAAGACAAAAAAAGAAAAAAAAAAAAAAAAGACACATGACAGCCGAGCGTGGTGGCACATGCCTGTAGTCCCAGCACTTGGGGCGCTGAGACAGGAGGATCACTGTGAGTCTGACACCAGCCTGGGCTAAAAGGGCACATGAGTAGAGAGAACACAGCATCACACTGTGTGCGCCTTCCTGGACCCACACCTACAAGAACCCTCAAGGACAGCTGAGGAAGCCCACGGGCACATCACAGCGCTCACCACACCTGCCTGTCCAGCTTGGCATGTACCCGCTGTGTTTCAGAATAGGAAGCAAACTGACGGTCACTGAGGCCAGGCCAGCCTGGGGCCTGCAAGCCATGCCCCAGCAGCCCACCACACAGCCACACCTGGCCTTCTTCTCCAGCTCCTCCTCCAGGGCCTGCAGCCTTTTCTCTCTGTCCCGGAGCTCCCGAGCATAGCTGAAGTCCTCGTCCAGTTCCTCCTGTCTGGCCACCAGGCGCCGCTACACAATACACAGTTTCATTTGCAAAATGCAGACTCCAGGACCCAGGAAGCACAGGGGCCGGGAGCACAGGGGCTGGGCCCACCCACCTCCTGGTCCTTCACAAACTGTTCCTTCAGCTGCTCAAACTGTTCGCGCTTCCGGGCATCCAAGGCCATCTGTTCTGAGGTCTGCCGGTCTGCATTGGGAAAGGGAAGGGCACAGTCGGGGAGCCCCAGCAGGGCCCCAGAACTGCACTGGGGAACACGGAGCCATTCTTACCACTGAGTTCACGAAGGACCCTGGAAGCCGCCTCCCGGGCATGGGCAATTAATTCTTGTTTTGCAATTTCCATGCGTAACTCCTAAAGGTCAACAAAGCATCTAGTTCTTTCCCCTCCCCAAGCTCAGTGCTGGAGAGGGGTGCACAAAGCAGGGTCAGCAAGTATAACGTCCTCCACCTTGACCTCTCCAGGAGAGGGCACAGGGTGAGGGCACAGGGATCTCAAGCTCCAGGCACGCCAAGCCCCAGGCTGTGCCCAAAGAGAGTAAGGGGCTTGAAGGGGGGGCTCCCTGCTGCCCTCCAGAAACCAGGCTGGGAGGATTCTCCTGGGAATGGCCCTGGCCCACTCTCCATCCCCTCCCACAGCAGCGCAGCCAAGTGTCCCTGTGAGCAGGAGGGGAGGCCACCTGAGTGGAGCGACCCCTACCCTGCCCTGGGCACCAGGCTTAGGACACATTTCCAACCTAGCCATGCCCCCAGCTACACACTTGGAGTGCCTGAAGGAGCTGCCTCGTCGTGCTCGCCAGCCCAGCACCGTCCCTGCCAGCTGTGCCCTGTGTCAAGCAAGCACCTTCTCCTCCTTGCTGATGGAACTGTGGTGGGCCACCCGCTCCATGCGCCCAACATAGACCGCACAGTCCCTCTCAACCTCCTTCAGCTCCTCCAGGGAGAAAATCACCGAGATGCGTGGGACAGGGACGTCTGACCAGCAGAGGTAGTGCTGCAGGGAAGGACGGCGATGAGTGTGCACAGAAGCCAGGAAGGGCGGGGCTCTGGCACGGTGACACACAGGGACATTCCCATGTTTCCGCTCAGAAGCCAATAATCCCTAGCCACTGGGCAGCATCGCCCACGCCAGTCCTGCGGAGCACATGTCCCAACAGGAAGGGCACCGATAGCCCCCACCCTCCACAGGGGGCCTCACTGCCCCAGGGGCTGCTGAACAAAGCCAGCAGCAGAGCTGAGAAGCCCCCATGGGGTCTCCTGTCCCCCACACAGAGCCACATCAGTCTCACAAGCTAGACCCTAGCCAGTGCCATCCCTGGAGGGGTTGGGACAGGCCTCACCTGAGGACAGCAGAGCTTCAGCAGGTTTATGGTCTTCCCACAGAGGTACACATCGTGCGCCACATGCCTTAGGAACACTGGGACACAGTCCTCCACATCTTTGGAGATGAGCACGTAGCCATGGGTCCAGTAAGATTTGTCTACACCGGGCAGAACACACAGGGCCTGAAGTCACTGTCCCCCAGCTCCTAAGTGCCCAGCTCTGCCCCACAGCCGCAGCACAGCTACCCACCTCTGCAGCCAAGGTAGTCATCGTTCACCTGGATCATGAACTCGCCGTAGACATCTCTGAAGACTCCACTGTACACCCAGTCGTGGATGAACCTGCCACACCATAGGGCCGTGAGGACGCAGGGCAGGTAGGACCTCCCACCAGGCCACCCAGTCAGGCACCCACCGCGTGTAGGGCTCACAGCTCGTCTTCAGCAAGGACAGCAGCACAGGGTAGTGTTCGTTACTGCAGTTATCCAGCGCCTCCTGGTAGAGGTAGGACAGCAACCTCACACCCTGTGGAGGTGAAGGTCCGGTCACTGCAAGCCCCTGCATGGACACCACCTTGCTCGCAGACTGCACCCTCTGCAGGGTGCAAACTACTCACCGTGGGGAACGAAGCCCCAGGCTCTCCTCCACCAGCCCCTGGGAGCAGGGCCCCAACACCACAAAGTTCAGCCAGGTACCTAGACCAAAGGCGAGATCACAGGTGACCTGGGGCACAGGTCCTGGGCCTGGCCACACTGATGAGCAAGGCCCCTGTGTATCTTCACATTCCCTGGGGGACTGGCTTCTGGTCAGAGCCCCCATATCGTGCGCCTGACCCTAGCTCCCGCTGCAGGTCCCTGGAGCCGGCCCCCTCCTTCACAACAGGGCTGCTGAGAGCTGAGGCCACGGCCACAAACCCAAACCCCACATGCATGTGGGGGCCCAGGCCAGTCAGGCCTGAATCAGGCAAGGGCCAGTGTGGCTTTGAGGGCTGCCCTCCGTCCCCGGAGCCCCTGCCTACAAACCTACTCAAGCCTACTCTGAGGCTCACCGGAGCTGCCGGCCCAGCTTCTTGAAGAGAAAGCCAATGGTGAGGAGGCTCAGTGTGGGCGGCGTGGCAAGGACACAGGCTCCGTAGTACTGCAGGTACCTGCGCAGGCCACTGGTGAATGCCTGCGAACAGGGGCCAGGGAGGCACTGCTAGACCAGCACGCTGCTGCCACCCTGCAGCCGTGGCACAGGAGGACACAGGCAGAGCAGACAGGCCAGGCTGCCTCCAGCTCTGTCACTGCCAGGCCCTGCCCCAGATGCTAGCTTTCCTGGAACCACAGGCAACACAGCACACGGCCCCACAGTTCCTCAGGATGAGGCAGCCAGCAACAACCCCTGTCCACCACCCCAGTGGCCTGGCCTGGCAGAAACTATGGCACTTCTAAAGTTCCTCCTAGGCCTGGGTGCCTAGCGTGACCCAGGTCCTAAAGCCAGCAGCCTTGGGTCCCCTGGGGCTTCCAAGCTTACAACCCTCTTGTTTTTGTCCAGCTCCCCTGCAGGATCCACCCACTCAGAGCCGGAGCCTGCTGTAAGCCTGCAACAAAACTTATGTTCTGGGAGGCAGGCAGGCTCATTTAGAGCACCACGAGAGCCAAGGCCACCGTGCAGTGCAGGACAACAGAAGAGGCAAAGCAGCAGACTGTGCTCCAGAACATGGAGGCGTACCTGGAACACCAGACCCTTGCTGCAGGAGGAGCCTAGCGCAGGCTGCAAGGAGAACTGGGTGAGGCGCGTATAGCAGGTCCCGTACGCGGCCACCTCCGACAGGATGTTGCTGATGCTCTCAGGGGAGGCACCCGACACGTGGACGCCCTGCGCCACCACGAAGGCCTGAGCAGGCTAAGGGCAGAGAAATGTCAGAGAAGAGGCACCCAGTCCTCCAAATGCGTAAGGAGATTCCCAAAGCTACGGCACAGGCCCCCACCCCTAGTAACAAAAGACAAACTAGAGGAAGGTCTGTAGTACTTCTTGCCTGACTACAGATGAAGACATGCTACAGCTGTGGAGAGGACCCTGGAAAACAAACTCCAACAACTTCCTCAAACACAGGACACACAGACAAACCTCCCTGGGGGAGACCTTTTAACAGGAGATTTGCTGCCGGATCTAATGCTGAGACTCCTAGGGACGTGTCCAAGGGAAACCGTGAGAGATGGACAGGGACTTGTCACTGCGCGTCCCCCTCAACACTGCTTACAGCTCCTAGGGTGGGAGCCACCTATGCAGCCTAGGACAACCAATCTATAGAATTCAGAGAGATCAGCCTGGCAGGAAGGTGACAGTTAATAAATGGCTATGCTGAGAAGGAAACATCAACTCAATTGTGAAAAGCAATTAACCCAAAACTAACGAAAGGGAAGAACACAGATTGTATCAGACATAAAAATAGAAAATGGAAACGCAAGAGGATGCACTAAGCCAAAAGCTGGTTTCTTCCTCCCTGCCTCGCTCTTGCTATCTTTTTTCAGTGCTGACAAGTGAGTCCAGGGCTTCCACATGCTGGGCTCTACTTACAATACTACACCCACACCTAAAGCTGGTTCTCTGGACAGACTAATGAGCTAGCAAAGCTTTATCTAGAATAAGAAAAGATTGGCAAAATAGATTATGTTCAGACACAAATTCCCTATGATGAATATGATCATTACGTATATCTAAAATGTACTAATAGGTGGCTGGTGAGATGGTTCAGCAGTCTAAAGCACCTGCTTAGGCAAGCTTAGGCAACCACAGGGACTACAGCTCGATCCCCAGCACAAGCTGTGCCAGCCCCACCCCTAGGGCAGGCTGAGCCAGCCATTAAAAAAAGAATAAAATGTACCAATAAACTTAATTTTAAGGGGCTGGGGAGATAGCTCCGAGGCACAAGTACCTGCTGGGCAAGTGCAAGGTCGTGAGTTTGAACCCTGGTCCCACCAAAAAAAAAAAAAAAAACCTTAATTTTAAAGCATGACTATGAATAAGATCAAAGACATTACTAAAATAAAAATACCTTGGGGCCTAGCAGGATGGCTCAGTGGTGTAAAGCGCCTGCTTAGGAAAGCTTGGGCGGCTACAGGGACCACGGTTCGATCCCCAGCACCACATGCTGCGCCAGCCCTACCCTCAGGGCAGGCTGAGCTGGCCATAAAAATAAAAGTTCTAAAACAAGGAAAAAAAAAAAATTTAATTTAATTTAAAAATAAAAATGCTGCCGGGCGTGGTGGCGCACGCCTGTAATCCCAAAACTGAGGAGGCTGAGGCAGGAGGATCGGTGTGAGTTCGAGACCAGCCTGGGCTACAAAAGTGAGCTCAAGGCCAGCCTGAACTGCATACTGAGACCCTGTCTCAAAAAGACAAAAAATAAATAAATAAATAAATAATTAAAAAAAAAAAAATGCCTAAGCCAGGCATGGTGGCACATGCCTGTAATCCCAGCACTTGGGAGGCTGAGGCAGGAAGATTGGTGCAAGTTCAAGACCAGCCTGGGCTACAAAAGTGAGCTCAAGGCCAGCCTCAACTGCATAGTGAGACCCTGTCTCAAAAAGA
>PVJA010004668.1:52156-84444 GCA_004027025.1 Myocastor coypus | reverse complement strand
GAATATGGTTTTTGGCCCAGCCTCTTATTTTCAAGAACTATTCTTGAGAGAATGACAGTAACTGAGTTTACACCAGGAGCAGTACATATCAAAAAGACAAGAGTGACATGTATTCCAAACATAATTTTAGCATTACATTGTGCTATAATCAATATGCTGAACCTTTTGAAGGTTCTTGAGACCAATGTCTGATTCATCCAGGACAGGATGCTTTAGATCTCTAGGAGTTATTTGTCACTAGGGGAATGGGGACAGAACAATGACCTCTGCTACAATCTAGGCCCCTTGAACAGGAATAGACCTGGAATTGCATCCTGACTGTACTCCAACTTTGAGTAAGTTATTCATTCCTTCTGAGTTTTTTTTTAATTTTTGAAATTTTATTTATTTGTTTGTTTGTTTGCTTGGTATAGGGTGTTGTTAGAAAGCTCAGATTCATAGCGATCCTCCTGTCTCAGCCTCCCCAGTGCTGGGATTGCGAGTGTGCATCACCACGTTCAGTTTCAGTGGCCAGCACAGTGTGGGATTGGCACAGCATGTGGTACCAGGGATGGAACTCGGGTCCTTCCTTTTGCCAGGCAGGCATGAAGACCGCCAAGCTACCTCCCCAGCCACACCTCTCTGAATCTTGATTTCACTTTCTGTACAGGAAGGTACAGAAATCCCAGCCCAGACTGCAGAAGGGGCGTGCCCAGCAAGTCAGCCATATTTCAGCTGCACAGCAGTGGGAAGAGGAGCGCAGCCAAGTGTGTACTAGACCAGGAACTGCCCAGGCTGTTCACAGAGAGCCGCCCTCTGCTGGGCCACATACTGCTGCACTGTTAAAGTCAGCTGAGGTCTGTGTCCGGGAAAGCGCCTGTGGGGCTCCGCGGCCTTGGCAGTGTGTCGCGTTCAGAGGCCCCAAGTCCTGGTCACATCTGACTTGCAGACTGCCTCAGAAGCTCTTCTCATGACCCTGCAGAGTTTTAGGTCTCAGCTCAACTGCAAAATGAGCTGCTCATCCCACCAGCGCAAGAGCACTTTGGGCCAAGCTCCTCGCTCGGTTTTATGGGGCCAATACATCTGCAGAATCACTTCCCCGTCACTCTGCAGGCGGAATGTGTTATTTTGGAAAACTTTCTTTTCCCTTTTCCCTTAAAAAACTTTTATTCCCTGGTGGAAATGGTTTATCAACGTCTTTAAAAAAAATCCACGCAGATCTTCTTGGCAACCTCTGCTACCATAAAAGAGTGGCTGTGCGAATGCAAATGAATTGGAGGGCATTAAAAACCCTCTTGCCTTGGCAGCTGAAGGGGAGAAGGGCTGGATGATGGATAGCACAGGGCTTTCTGCTGAGCGATTTTGCTCTTTTTACAGTTGCCAATGGCTGATGTATTTCATCTTTTGTTTCCTTTACTGTCGCTTAAGCAGCCATCCCAGCCTGAGGGTATGTCCCTGGGCACCTCCACTTGTCCCAGCTTGGGGGGAGGGCTTCACCCAGCTGTTACTGCCTGCTTCAGGGAAGCCAGGGGAGGCCCAGTTGGGGGAGATCCTGAAGGAGTGCCCCTCCTGTCTCTGCTGAGCTCAGAGGCAGAGTCTGCTGAAGAGGTGGAAATCTTCTTTCCCCTCCCAAGGGGGCACAAGCCTCCTTCTCATCCACTCCACTTGCAGTACTTTGACACCTACTGTGTGCAGCACTGTGTGAGTGTGCAGATGTGAAGGACACAAGCCTGATCCACAGTCGTACTGCGATGTTGGGAGGAAACTGCTGTGTACACCTACATGCACAGATGCCTGCTGGCCTCCACTCTTTTCCACATGCAATCAGGCACACACACACACTCCCCTCTACACCATGCAAGCACATGTGGGAACACACATGGACACAGCACACACACCTCAGTATGCACAGAGACCCACACCACCACAAAGTCCCATCAATTCTGGAGTCTGTGCTCACCCACCCACATGCACACAAAAGCACAAATACCTGCCTCTTCAACCCACAGATAAGGGAGTGAAACAGTGAAGCAAAACTATGCCATCCCCAGCTAGACTGAGTGGGCAGAGGAGGAAGAGCCCAGCGGGTGTTGCAGTGGTGCGGCAGTGGGAGATTTGCTTCTGTAGCTTCCTTTATTCCCTTACTAGCTGTGTGACCCTGATGAAATCTCTTAAACTCTGGGAGTCTTGGCTCCCTCATCTGAGCTCCTCATTTGAGCCAGTGACTTTGTGAAGTTAGAAGTTTGGAAGAAGTCAGCGTGGGCAGGAGCAGTGCTACAAACAGCAATATTAACAGTTAACCTGTACCGATCCCTCGCTGAGGGCCTCACTCGATGCTAAGTACTTAGTGTACATTCTTTCTTTTAAGCCTCACAGCTGTCCTAAAAGGTAAGTACTATTGTCAACTATGTCTTAGAGGTGAGAAAAGGGAGCCTGAGAGATGAAGTGAATGGCCCAGGGTCACACAGCTTAACACTGGAACCCAGACAGGCTGGGTCCAGGGATCAAGGAGCTCCCTGTGAGTGCTGGTATGAAGTTCGCTGCTGTCCAGCTGTGGGCCGCCAGCTCTCATGCCAGCTTCCTCTGCTCTCTCCTACTGTAAGTCCAGGCCTGAGGGGACTTTTCCTCTATGTTCAGTGGGCATCCTTTCCTTTTCCAAGAAGGGGTGCCGCTGTAGGTGCCCAGGAAGTTCCCCAGGGACTGTGCCCTTTCTTCTGTAGAAATCTCTTACTCTCAGAAGGCCCAGTTCCCCTGACTGTGCTTGGGGCCATAACGAGGGCCAGCCACGTGCTGGTGCCACTAGAAGCCACATGGGCAGATGCCGTCTATTTCTCATGCTGCAGGCGCACCTCCTTGCGTCTCGCACCACCCTAGGAAGGCCCCTTGAGAAGGAAAATGTGTACCGGGCTTCTTTTTTTTTTAAGGTTTTTTATTTTATTTTATTTTTTTCTTGTTTCAGAACCTTTGTTTGTTTATTCACTCATTTTTATGGCTGGCTCGGCCCACCCCGAGGGCAGGGCTGGCGCAGCACGTGGTGCCGGGGATCGAACCGCGGTCCTTGAAGCCGCCCAAGCTTTCCCAAGCAGGCGCTTTAGACCACTGAGCCATCCCACCGGGCCCTGTACTGGGCTTCTGACCCTGGCCCAAGACTGAGCAGAGGTTCTCCTTGGCCAGACTCTGTGGGGGACAGTCCAGTCCTGACTTCAGACACCAGCCCAGTTCATGCCTTTTGCTGGTGAGTTTGGGGCAAAGCCTGCCCAGGCTGGTACTGTGAGGTGTTGCCTTCTCTCCACGGTGCTCTCTGGAGAGTGTTCCACCGCGTGCCTTACTGCTTCTGTGTCCTTCTTTCTTCTGTTTTCCAGCAGTGCACTCACCCGTGGTCTTTTCCCGCAGTCTCTGCGTAACTGGCTGCCCATGGCTCCAGCCCAGCCCCCTCCTGGCCATCAGATTGTTTTCCTTTAAACATGGATCAAGGAGAAATCTGTGTAACACAGAACATGCCACTTACAGTGGACAACTCAGTGGCAATTAGTGCATACATAGAGTTGTGCCTCTGCTACACCTATCCACGCCCAAACACTGCAGTCACTGTGGAAGACCCTGCCTGCCGAGTAGCTGCTCCATGTTCATTTCTGAACCTCACCACTGGGAACCACTCATCTGCACTGGCTTACTGTGGGCTTGTCTGTTTGGGATACTTCATATAAACCACATCATACACCATGTGGCATCCTGTGGCTGGCTTCTTTTACTCAGCATAATGGTGTCAGGGTTCAACCATGGCATGGCATGTATTTGTTCATCATTTCTTTTCATGACTGGATAAAATTCTGTTATATAAATAACCATATTTTGGGCTGGGGAGATAGCTTGGTGGCCTAAGTGCCTGCCTGGTAAGGGCAAGGACCTGAGTTCGATTCCCAGTACTGCATACCATGCAGGCCCTGGAACCTGGGGTCTATTGGGCTGGTCACTGAGACCAGTCATGGTGGTACACACCTGTAATCCTAGTGCTGGAGAGGCTGAGATAGGAGGATTGCTCCTACTTTGAGCTGTGTGGTGAGACCCTGTAGGAAATAAATAAATAGGATTAAAAAAAACCCAACCACATTTTGTTTATGCACTTATCTACTGATAGCCATTTGGGTTGTTTCTACCTTCTGGCTGTTGTGCTTAGTGCTGCTATTTGTGTATAAATATTCGTGTCTCTGTTTTTGGGTATATACTTAGGCGTGGAATTTCTGAGTCATACAATAAGTCTATGTTTAATTTTGGGGACCTGACCAGCTATATTTCCACAGTGCTTCTGCCATGTTACATTCCCACCAGCAACACACAGGTGTCTTTTTAAATTGAAATTAAATTAAACATTAAATTTATTTTTATAAATCTGACTTGGCATTCCCACCCCAAACCTACCCACTTATTACTCACTGTGGTAGTTTTTAAATAGCTTGATAGAGAACTGGAATTAAATCTGCAAAATGACTAAAATGCCCAGCTTCAGGCCACACTGGGACGAGGAGCTACAGCCATGTCCTCTTGCATAGTCACCTGGAATCCTTGGAAAACCACCACAAATACCCAGGCCTGACCACGTGGAAGGGGACACGGAAGCCAAGAAGGGGGGTCAAGACTTGGCTAAGGAATTAGTGGCAGACAGGGGTGAGGTGAATCGTCTGGGTCCCTATAGAATGTGTTTTTTTTTTTTTTTTTTTTTTTTTAAGGGAAAAAATTACAAAAGTGATATGTGCTTGCAGTAATGGATTCAAACCCTAAAGAAGTATAAAGTCAAAACTGAAAAGTTTTCTTTTTCTCTATCTCTTTATATTACCTTCTGGAGCTGACTATGTCCTTCCAGATTTTTTCTCTGTGTGTGCACATGTAACACACACACATACACACACACACACCTGCCTACTTAGTTACATACTTATATATGTGTTATGGTTTGTGTATAGTTGTCCCCCCAAAGCCTCATGCAGTCATGGGGTGTCTTCCGGAATTTGTAATTGATTATTGTGGGGATGGGTGCTGCACCTTCCCTGGGGCAGGTGATTTGCATTTCACTGTAAGGAAGAGAGGTTAGCTGCTTGAGCTGCTGCTGCTCCTCCTGGCTCTCTTGCTCTTAGCTGCCTCTCTGAAAGGTTGCCCTCTGCCATGTGCCACTGTGCCTTGGAGCCAGCTGAATATGGACTGAAACCTCCAGTAACTGTGAGCTAAATAAACCTTTCCTTCCCTCATCTTGAGTGTCGGGTGTTTGTCCCAGCAACGAGAGAAGAGTAACTAAGACAGTATGTATACATGTTCGCATGAGTTTTTGCAAAAAAAAGTGATTGTAATAGGTTAATTGTTTTTTGGTTTTTCAGTACTGGAGTTTGAACCTGGGGTTTTTGGATTAAAATATATCTCCTAGGGCTGGCCTGATAGCTCAGTGGACTAAAGCATCTGCTTAGGCAGAGCTCAGCGGCTGGGTTCAATCCCTGGCTTGCTGTGTGGGGCCTGCCCCTGGAGTGCACTGAGACCATGATTAAGACTGGGTGTGATGATGTGCTCCTATAAACCCAGCACTTGGGAAGCTGTAACCAGAAGGATCACTATGAGTCCAATCTATGTAGTGAGACCCTGAACATCCTGTAGACCTTGCCCTACACACACACACACACACACACACACACACACACACACACACACACACAATCTATATTTATATCTATATCTGTATCTGTATCTGTATCTGTATCTGTATCTGTATCTATCTATATCTAATCTCCCGACCTTTTTATTCTTTGAGATAGGGTCTCACTAAGTCACTAAATTGCCTGGCCTGGGCTTAAACTTGCAATCGGCCTGCCTCAGCTTCCCAGAGTGCTGGGATTACCAGTATGCACCATCACACATGCTTCTTTTTTTGAGGTGGGGTCTTACTACACTGTCAAGGCTGGCACTGAGCTCAGATCTTCCTGCCTCTGTCTCCTGAGTAACTGGTGTTGTAAATATGCTCCATCACACCTGACCTGTGATTTGCTTTCTTGAGTAGTTTTTAAAGTCTGGAAGGACTGTGTGTTCTTTCTGATATTACAACTTAGATCTTACAACTAGAGTGATGTACCATAGAACATCTCCATCACGTATGTGTCCACAGAAGCTTTTGCTCTGGAAGCCTTCGGATTGGAGTCAGAACCATACAGATCAGGTGTATTATGGGTGGAAAGCACCCAAGTACACCCCCTCAGTGCAATGCACGGTGTGGAAGGGCTCGAGTCAGGGCTGTGCAGGGGATTGGGGTGTCAAGCAGGGGCTGGTGAGGTGTCCAGTGGGCAGGGCTGCCTGTGGAGGAGAAAAGTGAAAGTGGTGCTCTTGGAAGAGAAAAGATCATTCTCCAGTATGCATGAATGTGCTGTGTGAGCTGTGTGTGTGTGTGTGTGTGTATGTGTGTGTATGTGCGTGTGTACAGGCTGGGGAACAGCAGGAAATTTGTAGCCTGGAATTTTAGATGGCACTAGCAAGAATGATCCAGGTGGCCAATTGTGGCTCAGGAAGCGCACAGGTGGCCTGGGCAGAGACCATGAAAGTGGCTTCAGAAATGATCTGGCTGAACATCCTAGACTGTTGATCAGCTGGCTGCAGACAGCCTGAGAGTGTAAAGACTTGATCCTGTGTGAATGGCAGCAAAGGTAGGGCTCCAGGGTCTCTGGATGTCAGGACTGGTCATCATTAATTGGTGTGGGTGTGGGGTGGAGGGGAGTTGGGGGCTTTGCATCTGTCTCAAGTGCAGTGAAAGAAAACCTTCCTGCGCTGCTCCAGGAGCAGTCATTTCTCTTGGCTGAAGGGGCATGGCCCACATGGCCGGCTTGGGACCCTGTCAGCCTATTGCTCTGCCCCTCCCAGGCCTCCCAGTAGGGGGACCTTTGTCTGTGTCCCTCCCCACCCCTTGCCTGCCCTCTAAGGATCTTTCTGTCCTTGCCAGCCTAGTTTTAAGAGACAGAACCCAAGGATGGAGTGGAGGAGGGTCTAGCTGCTCTAGGGCTCTGGAGAAATGAGAGAAAAAAGCCCAAAGCTATGAACATTTACCTAATGAATTGCTGTGGAAGGGGGTGGGATCAGAGCTGGGCAAAGGTGTTCAAATTTGGAGGCTGCAAGACTCTGGGGAAGGGAAGAGAAAAGAGAAAAGGGGTTTTAGGAGTGGGGGGCAGAGTTTGAACTGGGTCCCTTTGGCAATGCTTTAAGAGATTCAAGGAAAGATCTGGAATTTCATTTTAATTGCTTCTGGCCGCCAGGCTGTTTCTTTGAATGTACTATCAAGGTAAGATTGGGCCACAGGGACAGAGGAATTTGCACAGATTGCTTAAGAAATGCTCCCCCTCCCTTTCACATTTTGTTTCTGAAAATGTGCTGGGTGCGACTCTGGCATTCCCATTGTTAGTACAGTAGAGATGGAATGTAAAATTTGGGGTGTTGGAGAGCACATACTAGTTAATGAAGTCTGAAGGAGTAGAGATCCTTTGAAAGTCAGGAATCTCGAAGGGAACTCGCCTTGTGAACGTGGTGCGTGCCTGAGAGGGACTGTCTGGTCCTTAGGAAGGACCTGAATTGGGAGCTAGAGACCCACCAGGGCTGCTCTCCTGCTGGTCTTTCTTCCACTGCCTATCTTGGTATCGGTGTCTTGCTTTTCTCTTCTGAAAATTGTCTTCTTTTGCTCCCAGGTCTTTGTGGCAGACATCTGACCCTTTAGCTCTGGGGGGTACAGGGAACAATGTCTAATGTCTCAGGGGGAGCTGGACACCTCTCCCAGCCCCTCTGGTCCTGGCAGGGTGAGGTGCCCCCTCCCAATACCTGAGGCCACAGAATAGAGAGGGTACAGCGTCAGGTTTCTGGGAACTCAGGAGGCTGGGGTGAGGGCAGCTGCAGCTTTGCGGTGGGCAGGGAGGCACAATTCCCAGACACAGACGCCTGCACAGGCAACCTGTGAGGGCTCCTGGAGACACGTTCTTCCGTTCCTGTGTGCTTAATTACTATGCCAAGCCAAGAGTGACTGCAAGACTCTGACTTTCCCTGCACTTGAAGACAGAGCTAAATTCCCTGGGTTGCATCTGTTTCTCCAAAGGGGACAGAGGAGGAAGACAGAGCTCAGGGCCTCCTCTGCCCCAGCCCACAGCTTCTCATCTTCAGCTGGTCCCTGGCACAGCCCCTACCGTCCCCATCCAACCTGGCTCCAGCCAAGAGAGACTCACAACAGCACCCCCGCCTGGGCGCTCCCAGCTCAGATGCCCTTCTTTGCTGCTCTCTGGCTTTGTTCTGGCAAGTGTCTCCACCCAGCCCCCACTGGACCCCCACGCAGAGGCCTGCTGGCTTGGATGTCCAGGAGGGATGTGGTCCTGTCTCAGCATCCCCTTTGTGACTGGGTGCTCACCCAGGGCGCAAGGCTCAGCCCATATGGCTCCTTCCCCCAGCTCCTCACACCCACGTCCCTGGGCTCCAGAGGGCTGGGTTGTGGTGGTGTGCATGCTGTCTAGGGAGTTGACAACAGACCTCCCTGCAGTCTTTCTCCTCCTCCTCCCCCCTCCTCCCCTTTTCCTCCTCTTCCTCCTCCTCCTCCTTTTGGTTTTCCCAGATAGGGTTTTGCTGTGCAGTTCAGGCTGGCCTTGAACTCAACATTTATCCTAGACTGACCTTGAACTCATGGTGATCCTCCTGCTTCAGCCTCCAGGAGTGCTGGGGTTACAGGAGTGTACCCCCACACCTGGCTAAACCATGCCTGGCTAGGATTTAATTTTTTACTATTCCTGCCCCCACCCTCCCCACCACCTGAAGCAGGATTTTGCCATTTTCACTTCCATTTTAAGATGGGAAACTATAGCACAGAGAGGTCACATGCCATGCCAAAGCGAGGATTTAAATGCAGTCCAGAGTCTAGGACCCTTACCACTTTGTACTCTGCCTGTTTAAGTCTTGTCACCATGTACTACTTCAAAGTACTAAAGCTTAACCTGCTTAGGTAAGCTTAGACAACCACAGGGACCACTGTTCAATCCCCAGCACAACATGCTGTACCAGCCCCACCCGCAGGGCAGGCTGAGCTGGCCATGACATAAATAAATAAAATAAATAAAAAACCAAAATATTGAAGCTTATCTTGCCATGTGTGGTAGGCACATCTGTATCAGTGAGTGCGTACTAGAGAGGCAGATTTAACGTGAGTGGTATAAGTGTGCAAGGAGGTTGGCGCAGTCAGTTCACGACTTCGGCATCCTACCTTGACCTTGTCTGCGTTGAGCTGATTTATTAGTTTGGCCTATGGGTTGTTCCACCCCACCTGAACTTTCCTGTTCTGGCACAAGGCTCCAGCCAGGGCCGTGCTCCCTTCTGTGTGGGCCTGGCCTCTCCCAGGGCCTCCAGCCCTGTAGTGCCTTTTCAGCATGGTGCTGCCAGCTCAGCCCCACAGAGATGGGTTCAGGACCTGCCAGGGGGATTGCAGGTGGCAGCAGACAGATGGAGCCTGATGTGACTGTGCCCTGCTTCCATCTCTGACTCACTAGAGAGACAGCAGCCTCTGGAATGGCAGGAGCTCAGAGCCCTTTCACACCCTGTTTTCTGCTCAGAGATGGCTCAGGCTCTCTCCCGACAGCCCCAGGCTGGTGGCAGATGGCTCAGCCTCTGACTGCAGAGCCCTGCTCTCAGGAGGCCCCAACACATCAAAAGAAGATTTGACTCGAGGCTTTCACAGGCCGAGGGGCAGGTGTGTGTGGGAGAGACAAGTGTGTGTGGGAGGGACATGTATTTATTAAACACCTTGGAGCCAGCTGCTGGGGCAGGGCCTCTGTGGAAAGGAATAGCAAAAGTCAGAACTGGGCAGGTCTGACTGCCACAGGGGTCAGACTTGTGGCAGCCACCTCTGGCCCAGTTCCTCAGCTGGGCAATGGAGAACAGCAGCCTCTGAGGAAGGAGGGTGGGTGACAGCTGTGCCCGTTGTAATGGTGGTAATGAACATGATAACATTAGAATCCCTGTCTGCCACCTATGACACTAAGCGTTATATGTGTGTTTTCCTCATGGCCAGTACCAGCTGTGTCTGCAGTGTCACGTGCTGTTTGAGGGTGTGCATGATGCTACACTCAGAATGCTTACCACATGCTGTACCATGTCAAGCACCTTATGTGTACAGGGCTCTCTTCTTACCTATGATCTCATTTTCCAGTTTGTTACCCAAGGTCAAAGGTTTAAATTGTGTGCTCTTCTCTCTGTCCACTTCTTGTGGGGGATACAAATAATCTCTTTGTCTAGTGTTTCCATGCTGTATATGTTACCTGCCAGTAGTCACTTAGCAGCTGTCTCTACTGCGGTGGTGTCAAAGTGATTGTGTTCAAGGAACGCTTTATTTATTTAAATATCAAGAGTAGTGGTATGAAAGAGGCACCTAGCACAAATTTATTCATGATGCATGGCAGTATTTGAGGGAACATGGGACAAAAATATAGTGTGTGGAAGGTCTGGTACTATTTGTGGTTTTAGGCATTCCATCTGCTCTCTTGAACCATAGTCCCCTGGGACAAAGATGGCCAGGAACCATGATAACTCATGTTTAATAGGTGTTGAAAAGGGAGGCCCAGAGAGATGGAATCGTTTACCCAAGTTCATACAGCTGGTATGTGACAATGTCAGGATTTTAACTCAGCAAGTTTATCTCCATAGTTTTTGTTCTTAAACCTCTCACATTCAGATGTGAATAAAACTACCCTCATAGATAGGTTTGATAGCTGCATGGGAAGAGACATGTATTAAATGACTATATCTGTATCTATATCATATATAAAATAAAGCACTCACTTCCAGGTTGCTGTAAATGCTATGAAGGCAACAAATTAACCTATTAGGATAGAGATTGTCTGGACAGAGATTATTTCAGATAACAGAAGTCATAATTTTTTTTAAGTTTGTTTATGTGTGTGTGTGTGTGTGTGTGTGTGTGTGTGTGTGTGTGTGCAGGGTCTTACTATGCAGCTCGGACTCATAGTGATCCTCTTGATTTCTGCCTCCCTAGTGCTGGGATTACAGGTGTGCACCACCACCCTTGGACGCTATCACCACCTCAGCATGCCCAGGGCGGGGCCAGTGCAGTATGCGGTGCCAGGACTTAAACCCTGACCCCTGTGCTTCTCTAAGTAAGCACTTACTCCACTGAGCTATACTGCTGGTTTAACATTTGGTTTGCATAATGGGGTAGTTGGCGAACCCATTTTCCAGATGAGTATGCTGGAGCGTTGAGAGATTAATTAGGGAGCCATAAAGAGCTGAGCAGGGACTCAGATTTAGGGGCCTCTTTTACCCATAGCTGTGGCCGTGGCTGTGAGACTCCCTATATTGTGCTTTGGGTAGAGAAGATGGCTTTCTGCAATTTTCAGGATTTGGAGTGTGTGGGATTTCCCAAATGCTTGAACCTGGCTTTTTGTACTGAGGAAATTGCCTTTGTCTCTGTGCACGTGTGGTTTGTGCAGCCTGGGCACATGTGCATTCGTGTGATGTGTACACCATGGGGGCACTGTGTGTGTGCGTGTGTGTATTCTGCTCTCACTCAGGGATGACTGTGTACCTCCTCCCACCCTTGTGTAGCTCACACGGATCATCCTGACCTTTTATTAGGTTACTTCCCAGTTGATGGAAACGTCCCGTGTACCTTCTCTTAACTCCAGGGTGACTATGACAATTATGATGATTATCAAGGAGGGAGGGGCCGGCGAGGGGCTGGGGGCTGGGAATTGCTGAGATGGAGGCAGCTCTGTCATTAAGCGACATTGTGTGAGATTGTTCGCCGTCAAAAGGCAGCTGTGGAAAGGAGAGAGTGTCTTTTTTTTTTAAAGCCCATTATATAGGCAATGCGGGGTGCACGGTGCTGGCGGGAGGCCTGTGGGGTGTAATTAGGGCAGTGACAGCTGGAATTACACAGTGTCTGGGTTATGGTCCCACCTTTCCTGTGGGGAGGGGGTGGAGGAGGGGACAGGTAATAGCTGGGAAGTTCTGGGCCCTTGCCAGGAGCTACAGGGTCCTTCACAGAACCAGAGTGACCTGGGAATAAGCAGAAGGGACAGGGAACGCCGGGCTGCCACAGCGATTTATCTCTGCACCAGGGAGGAGCCTCTTATTTTTGGAAGCCTTTTATGATGGCTTACCGCCCTTCCAGGCTTATCAAGCATTGTTACCCCAACCAGGAATTGGCAAAGGCAAGCCAATTGTGTGGAACAGAGGAGGCAGATAAATAATTTCGCAGCCTCCTTCACACAGGGGGCCCAGCGGGTGTATAGGAGTATCGGCCGCAGCCTCCTGCTCACCTGCCCAGGCCCTGGGGGGCCGGTCGGTGCTAAGGCGGGGCTGGCTCCAGTCTCACCATTCTGAACTGCAGTGGGATTAAACAGTGTTCACTGGGGGCAGATGGAAATGCCTTGTACCCCAACCCTTTCTAGCCTACAGCAGAATGGGCGTGGTCTGTGAGTGGATCAGTCTCCCCTCTTTTCCCTTCCAACACAAGGCTTTCTTCTGGAGCATCCTCACCCTGTGCACAGCCTCCTGGCCAGTGATCTTACACATTCCTAGGGAGTCTTGGAACCTGGCTGTCTAGGCTGAAAGCCTGTCGTTTATCTACGCAGCTCGGACTCGTAGTGATCTTCCTGTTTTCAGCCTCCCCAGTGCTGGGATTACAGGCATGCACCACCATGTCCAGTCTAAGCCTGCCATTTACTACCTCAGTCTCCCACTGTGACGTAAGGGTGGCTAATGTTCATGATGGGTCAGGTCTGCTGGGAAGATGAAAGAGAGACTAGGTGCAAGGGATCGAGCCCAGTACCTGGGGCATGCAGTGAGGCATGGGTGGTTCTCCTCGAGGGCAGCTGGAGCTTGCTCTACTGGAGGAGTCCTTATTGTAGGGAGCTCAGGTCAGGCAATTTCTCCATAGATCCCAGCTCTGCGTCCAGGTCCAGGCAGTTGACAGCCATGGACTTCTTCCTTCAGCTGGTGCATATCAAGTGTCCATAGTGTGCCAGGCATCGTGCTGGGCTTCACCATATCTCTGGGGTGTCGCAGAAGGAATTGTTGGCCCTTAGAGCCCAGGCCTCTTTATCGCCTGGCATCCCCCTCTGCACATATGCTCTAGTCCGAGGGTGCCTGGTGGGGAGAGGCTGCCTGGTCACAGCCCCATCTTTGACCTAATAGCACACAGGCAGCACAGAGGTGGCTGGGTGTTTGGGACAGAAGTGGTAGTCAGTGCCTGAGGCCTGAAGGCTCTGTGCTGTCTCCAAGTGCAGGCAGGAGAATAGGTTATGGCAACCCACAATCCCAGGACCCACAGGCTCCCAGAAAAGGCCAACTGCTCCTGCTCCTGGGGCAATCCTGGGACTCTGGGGACATTGCAGCGCAAAGCAAGCCTCAGCCAATGAATGGCCAGGGGTCACTAGTAGCCACTGGGGGGGGACGGTGGTGTCATTATTACTTTTGTTTTTTGACTCTAACAAGCAAAGTCAGAACCTCTGTTTCCTGGAACTCCTTGCGCTGTTGTTTAGATAAGTTTAAATGAGCTGTGATTAAGCTAATTTTGAGGTAATTAACTTGGGGAAGGAATCCTTCACTTCTTAAAATTCTAAGTGACTGTTCATTATAAGAGGGAGCACTCGCAAGGCAGCCACGCGGCTTTCAGGAGCCCCGCTTAATTAAAACATAAGGAACTCAGCCACAGAGCAAGAGTTTACCATCATTAATGAAAAATGAATATTCTTTATCTAATTACACGGCATAATTAATTGGAGTCTCCAACCATAGAGCAGAGGGGGGAGGGGAAGCCACGTCGAAGTAGGAGCTCCTGTTCCCATGAACCCCAGGGAAGGTTCAAGCTCTGTCCCTAGGATCCTTGGAGTCCATCAGAGCTCAGGGTGCAAGGAGACCCCAGGCTTGGTGTGGAAGACCCAGGCAGAGAGAAGCTGTCTTTGACTTTCAGGCTACCTGCCAGGTCCCAGTGGTCTCTTTAGTGGCATCTTGAGCCTGTTACTGGCATCTGGCATCCTTTCATTCATTTGTACATTCAGTACATTTATTGGGCATCTACTATGCATTTGAATGAAACACATCTAAGGCTCACCTTCAGGATGCAATGCACATTTGAATCCTGGCTGTTGATTGCTAGGAGGGAGGTCATGGTGATCCTTGATCTCTGCCTTGATTTTCTCATCTATAAAGTGGATTAACAATAGTTTTTGTCATAGGGCTGTCATGTCAATGAATGGGTGAATATTCATAAGCACTTAGGACAGTGCCTAGCCTGGTAATAAGTGGTTGTCATATGAACAACTAAAACAAATCAGAGAGTGTATCAAAAGAGCAGCATAAGAAGTAAGAAAAAAAGAAGAAGTAAGAACATGGTGTTACTTACTTACTTAATTAATTTATTATTTTTAGATACAGGGTCGACACAGTATGTGGTACCGGGAATTGAACTTGGAATGTTGTGCTTGTCAGGCTAGGCCCTTATGCCCCTAAGCTATCTCTCTAGTCCAACAGGGTTACTTAGGAAGACTCCTTTGAGACTTAGTGCTCAGAGTGGAGGGTGGGGAGGGAAGGTGTCTCTCTGGCCCTCTGCTCCTCCACATTGCTCGAGCTTTGCTGTGTTCTGGTGTCTCGGCCTTGCGCTCAGCCTTCCTCCTGGGGACTTCCTAGATGAGCAGCACATGAATTTGCCTGCCTCCTGAACACCCTCAAAATGTTTTGCCCCTAGCAGGGAGCTTATCAGCTGTCTACAGGTGAGACTCAGTGTTCTGGCTTGTGTTTAGGGTGCCCCCAAAGCCCCATACAGTCACAGGAAGGGCTTTTTGGAGGTGATGGGATCTAGCTTGTGTGGTGCTGCGATCAAGATTGCAATGCTAGGATAGAGTGTGAGTGCTACCTGCCCTAAGGGTGAGCAGCCTGGGTAAGGCTTTAGGGACAGAGGAGGGTGGTTGTTTGCCGCCTGCCAAAGGCCTTGCTGTCTTCTGCCTGCCCTGTTTTAACAAGGAGTGTTTCTCTTCCATGATGCCCTCTGCCACGTGCCACCCCGCCTTAGGGCCAGCCAGCTATAAGCTGAAACCTCCACAAACTGTGAGCTAAGTGAGCCTTTCCACCCTTAACTTGGGGTGTCAGGTATTGTCTTAGCAACAAGAAAAGTAATTAAGGCACCCAGCACAGTGTGTCAGTCTGGGGATGTCTCAGAGATGTTCTCGCCCCACCCATTTTACCCAGAAGGAGACCAAAAGCAGAAGGGAGGGTAGGGTGGCTGGCAGGAGGGATGTGAGAATTCGGCTTCCCTACTTGCAGCCAAAGCCCTCCTCTTGTCTCCTAGCATCTTGCTTCTCAGTCTGACTGGGCTGGGGGTTCTTCCTGAGCCCAGACCAGCTCTAAGATCTTTCTGTGATGCTCTGAGGAGTTCTCAGGGTCTCTGGATTCTATTTCTTGTCTGTCTGTTTTGTGGGGAGTTGGGGACTGAACTCAGGACCCTGAGTATCCTTTGATTCAGGTTTTGCTCTGACTCAGGTGTTTCCTGAGAGGCTTTCTCTTTCCTCCCTCTCTTCACCTCTCCCTCTCATTTGCATTGAGTCAGGCACCACAGGGAAGTTACTGGGGTCTAAAGACAAAGCCCCCCATTCTGGGATAGTGTGTCCAGTCTAGTTCCCCAGTCTCCTGTATGACCACCGGATCCCACACCCAACTCCCTGCATTACAGACCAGCCAAGCAGGGAGTAGTGTAGGGAGGCTACCTGTCACCAGGAGGTTTCAGTCACTTGCCTCTCCAATGGGATGACGCTTACATCTGCGCTGTCTTCACATCTCAGGTGACAGTGCTCCCTAGGAGGCTATCCCTGGGGCTGTGTGCCTCATTCCCTCAGCCTGTTGGGAAGCCACCTTTGGTGTGGGAGCTATGATGGCAGGAGGAGGAGGAAGAGGTGGGGAGAAGACTTTTGGCTGAGATGAAGTGATCAACGCTCTAGATACAGTTTTCATTTAATCTCCAAAGTACTTTGACATTGTCTTTGGGGAAGAGGGGGAAGTGGCCCTGTGAGGGTGAGGTGATGGAGAGACTGTTGAGTGTTTCTGTACTCAGCATCTTCCAGAGATGACAGTCTGGAAATGAGGCTCGAGGGGCCATGCTGCTGGCACTCTCCAAGAATCTCCCAAAGGGCAAGTTGCTTCTCCTTTCTGGATGCCAGATCCCCTCCAGGGCCTGATTATCTGGGGCTGGGTCTCAGGTGGCCCAGGACGGCCGGCCGAGGGGCTGGAATTGTTCCAGTGATGGCTGTGTGGAAATGGTGATGCTTCGGAGCATTGCCCCGGGCCCCCGGTTGTCCCTGCAGAAGCAGCCTCCAGGGCGTGGATCTCCTCCTCCTCCACAGATTCCCTGATTCTTCCTGAAAATCACTGCCACTTTCACGCTCCAGTTGCTACAAGAAATGCATGTATTTCTGTCTGCAAAGCTAACTTGCAACAAAAGGCATGAGATTGGCAGGAGAAGCCTCCTAGAAAGGAGAGGTGGAGTCATTGTTCCTGGCCGGTGAATATTCTGACTTCTGAAGCAGCCTCTTGGGTCCCCTGGCAGCTCCAGCTTCTCCTTAATTTGATGATTCTTGAGACAGCAGGAAGTCTTTTGATCCCTTCTGACAAGGGCAGGTTTGAGGGAAACCAAATTGACTGCCAGCGTCGCTTCAATCACCTGTCTGAAAGGCTTGATTTAAGTCTCTGGACGGGGCAATGGCCTTCAATCAATGTTCATCCCCAAAAGTACACTCTTCCTAAAAACTACTTTGCATGTTATTAAATAATAGCAACACTCCCCTTCTCCCTGGGAGCCCTGGGTCCCATTTTGAGCAGAGACACACACGCATTGGGAAGCTTTGATTCATCTTGACAGTTGCTTTCCAATCCACTTTGCAGGGCTAGGAGCAGATGGGCAGGTAACTTTTGAGTTCCTACGATGCAGAAGGTGAAGGTGCTGGTGGCAGGAATGGCAAGTGCGCCCTCTTAACAAAATGGACTTTAATAAAAACAAGTCCAGTTGCTCTGGACTGACCAAGGGATGTTGCCTGTAGGAGATGCAGCTCTGGCTTTGGAGTTGGTGAGAGGTAGGTATGAATCCTAGCTCTGCTGGCTTTTGTCTGGGTGGTTTCAGCCACATGGCTCTATCCACTGGGCCTTAGTTTCCGCAGTGGTCCAATGGGAGCATTGTTGGTGAGAATAGCACCAATATAGTAGGGTGGTTTTGAGGAGCAAGTGGAACACCACAGATAAGGGGGTGGCTGATTCCCTGTATCTATAAAGGTGGCTGCTCTGCTAAGCCAAGGTTCCTTCTTGTCACCTTGATAAAACGTCTTTTTCATTTCTGTATACTGAATGCCTAGTGCAGAGGAAATCTTTGGTAATTTGAATAAACAAAATTGTTATAAAAAAAAGAAATTTGTTTAGCTGCAAACTGGTATTTCCCTTAGCTAGGGAAGTGAATTGTGAGTTTAAAACTGTGTGTTGTGACGTGCAGACTTTAGCTTAGGCCAGGGGCCAGCAAACAACAGCCCACAAACCAAATCTGTCTGTTTTTCTAAGAACTGTTTGTATTGGAATCCAGCCTCACCCATTCATTTGCATATTTACATATTGCTGTGGCTGCTTTCAGGCTTTGTGGTGGCAGCAGGAACTGTTCAGCCCACAAAGCATGAGATATTTACAATCTTGTCCTTTAGAGAAAAGTTTTCTGACTTCTGCGTTACACCAGTGGCTTTCAAACTTTAGCCTTTGTCAAAATGGTCTAAGGAGCACGGTAGACGGAGAGGGCTGGGCCCCATTCCCAGGGCCTCAGGAGTAGTCCGCAGCAGGGCCTAAGGTGTGCATTTCTAGCAAGTTCCCAGGTGAGGCTTATTCTCTTGTCCCATAGACCACACATTGAGAATCACTGGAACAGGCTGTGTTTTTTCTTTCTTTCTTTCTTTCTTGATACTGCAGATTGAACCTAGGACCTTTATGCTGTGCTACATTCCTAATCTTTATTTTTTTTTACTTATTTTTTTCTTGTTTCAGAACTTTTATTTGTTTATTCACTCATTTTTATGGCCGGCTCAGCCCGCCCCGAGGGCAGGGCTGGTGCAGCATGTGGTGCCGGGGATCGAACCGCGGTCCCTGAAGCCACCCAAGCTTTCCCAAGCGGGCGCTTTAGACCACTGAGCCATCCCGCCGGGCCCCAACATTCCTAATCTTTAAACATTTATTTTATTTTATTTTTTAAAATTTGAAACAGGATCTTGCCAAATTGTCTAGCCTGGGATAGGACTTCTGATCCTCCTGTCTTATTCACTTGGAATATGGGCTATTTCTTTTTTTTTTTTTTTTTTTCTTGTTTCAGAACCTTTGTTTATTCACTCATTTTTTGGCTGGCTCAGCCTGCCCTGAGGGCAGGGCTGGTGCAGCATGTGGTGCCGGGATTGAACCGCAGTCCCTGAATCCACCCAAGCTTCCCCAAGCAGGCGCTTTAAACCACTGAGCCATCCCGCCGGGCCCCTATGGGCTATTTCTTATGCCTGAGCAATTTTTATTTTTTATATATTATATATATATATATATATATTTTTTTTTTTTTTCTTGTTTCAGAACTTTCATTTGTTTGTTTGTTTTTTATTTTCATGGCTGGCTCAGCCTGCCCTGAGGGCAGGGCTGGTGCAGCATGTGGTGCCAGGGATCGAACTTCAGTCCCTGCAGCTGCCTGCTGGCACTTTAGACCACTGAGCCATCCTGCTGGGCCCATGCCTGAGCAATTAAAAAAAAAATTTTTTTTTTAATTTCCCAAAGCCAAATGGAGGCCAGAGCCAGGCATAGTGGTACCCACCTGTACTCCCAGCACTAAGGGGGCTGGGGCAGGAGATTCACCGCAAGTGCCAAGCCTGAGGTGGGTGGAAGTAGATATTGTAGAGAGTGCTCAGAGGCAAGGAGCTCACAGCAGTGTAAGCTGGAAGGGCTGGGATGTGGCTCAGTTGGTAGCTTGCCTGACTAGCATGTGTCGGGACCCAGATTTGGTCCCTGGCAGAAATGCAACCAAACCAAACAAAAGAAAATTAGCTGGAGTTCACTTAGAAATCTCTAAACAAAATAAAAGACAAAACAAAAACCTACAAACTCACACACTAGTAGGATTTTATCCCAGAAGAATAGGCCAAAAATGGGGATAGATTCCAGACCCTTCAGGCCCCAGAAATCTTACAGAAAAACAAAAGTGAAATAATTCTGAAATCATTCCCTACATGGCCTCCTGTTACTTGCATTTTTCTTTTTGTCTTTTTAAGGTAGGCTTTCGCTATGTAGTTCAGGCTGACCTTGAACTCACTTTGTCGCCCAGGCTAGTTTTGAACCAGCAGTGATCTACCTGTTGGGAGTGCTGAGATTACAGGCCAATATACCCAGCATACCTGCCTTTTTTCTGAAAAAATTTGAGCCAATTCAGTAGTTCAACTTGGTGCTTTGGAATTTGCTTAGGGTCTTGTGCATGCATGTAATTTCTGGTCTAGACAATGTGTGTATGTGTGTGTGTGTAACGAAGATTCCCAAATACAGTACCTGCTTGTTAAGACACTTCTAGCATGATTTTTCTATTGAGGTCGGTTTCTGTGACTATACTGAGCACGGCTTCATCTCCATCTTCTACAGCATGGAGTCAGCAACTCCGGACCATGGCTAGCAGGGCAAAATAGGTGCTCACTAACATTTACTTAGTGGTGAAGTGTGATCTACCTATAGTGAAGGTCACAGATCTTCTGGGTACATTCCGATGAGTTTTGACAAGCGGGTGTCCCTCCCTAATCAATGTTGAGGCCTGAGAGGCAGAGCAAAACAGCTCACACTGCAAGCAAGGGAGGAAAGAATCAGGAGGGGCTGGGCTCCTGCAATTCCCTTTTCAGGGCTGCCCTCAAGCACCTAAAGAGCTCCCACTAGAACCCTGATTTTTTTTTGACATAGGATCTTGTTGTGTGTTCTGGTAGGCCTTGAGCTCACTATGTAGCCCAGGGTGGCCTTGAACTTGCAGTGATCCTCCTACCTTAGCTCCCCCAAGTGCTAGTGAGCACCACCACACCTGGCTCTGGCCTCAGTTCTTAAAGATTGTACTAGCTGCTGCCACCAACTCCTCTCTGAGGAGCAAGCCTTTATTACATGGACGTTTGGGAGCTATTCAAATTCCAAATCACAGCAGCAAGTATTCACTGAACCTCATGTGTCCAAAATACTATCACTTCCATGTGCAACCAACATAAAGTGCACAAGTGAAAAAATGCATTAGCGAGAGAATTCACATTCTTTTGTTTTTCTTGAGTTTTTGGAAACCAGGATATAATTCACTTCAGACTAGCCATGCTCCAAGTGCTGAAGAGTCAGCATGGCTGGAGGCCACTGTGTTGGACAATGCAGGACCAGCACGCTGTCATCACCTTAATGATTTCTGGCTCCTGCTTTCTCATTTAGGGTCAATCCCTTGTGCCCAGGTACAATGGCTGTTCTGATTCCTGTCACCATAGATTAATTTTATCTATTCTAGAACTTCATATAAAGAAACCTGAGTAGTATGTACTCATGTGTTAGGTATTCTTTTTTTTTTTTTTTACTCAACATGTTAGCTATTTATTCATTTATTTCTATTTTTTGAGACAGGTACTTCTTGCTATGTAGTTCAGGCTGGCCTTGAACATCCAGGAATCTTCTTGCTGGGATTACAGGTATGTGCCACCATGCCCCACTCAAGGTGCTATTTTTTAAATTTAGATTTGTTCATCTGCAATCTTTTTTAAAAAAATCACTGAGTGGTACTGCATCATATGTCTGATTTTCTGTGCTCAGTACATTCATTTTTGAATGAATAGCAGTGCAACAAGGTAAGGTACACAAAGATAAAGGGTAGCAAGGTGACAAGGGCTCAGGAGGATGCATAGGACAGTGTCCTGGAAAAGGGGCCATTTGGGCAGGACAGAGAAGGATCCTTAGGTCCTACTGAGGGGAGCAGGGAGGCACTGTGGGTGTAGGAGGTGATGGGGCAAACGTGTGGGGCTGGGGTTGGGGATGAAGGCCTAGGAAAGTGAAGGCATCCTGTGGTTAGACCTGAGGGTGCCTAAGTGCCAGTGTGAAGGATCCTCCCTAGTATGTGGTCACTTGGTCCTTTGGGAGCAGGGACACACGTGTGGTTCAGAGTGATCTTCCTGGGAAAGGAGAGCTGGGTCTGGGCCTCCAAGGTTGATTTTTGCTATATCCCCAGCTCCCCTTCAATGTGCCTATTATGGCATGTTACTGCAAAAACTCATGTGGTCATAGATGGGGCTTTTTTAGAGGTGGCTCAATCTAGAATGTATGACTCATTTTATTGTGTAAGGCTATGGTTAAACGTGCTAGAATAATAGTGGGTACTTACTAAATCAGACCACAGATTGGGTTGGCACTGCCCCAGTCCCAGAAACCTGGCTGCAATACAAGGAACAGAAGGAGGCTTGGCTTGCCCCTCCCTTGTTGCTCTGCTACCTTCTGCCCACCATGAACTGTTTCTCCTCTATGTTCATTGTTTGTCTGTCATGCTACCCTGCCTTGGAGCCAGAAAATTATAGATTGAAACCTCTATGAAGTATGAGCTAAATAAACTGGTGGGGATGCTTCTTCACACCTGCCTAGATGCTGGAGTGTCCTGGGCTTGGGACACATGAGGCTATAGCCGGCACCCTCTGTCTACCCTGTCCTTGGAGGGGAGGGAGTTCCAAATATCTCCTGGCCTAGGCAAATGGCCTTGATGATTCTTTATTCACCACCACAACCCTGGCCCATGAGGACAGTAGTCGTGGGGTCACACCATCAAGCCTGGCTCAGGCGTGTCTTCCATCACCCATACTGATGCCATATCTGGGTCTCATTCACATCCAGGTCATCCCGATGGGGCCCAGACTAGTTGCCACTTTCCAGGAATTAGGAAAGGGAGCTATGCTACGCTTAGGTGACACACTGTGGAGAAGACCCAGCCAGGGCCTGGGCACCTGGCACCTGACTCCAATCCCAGTGCTCACCCCACCTGCCAAGCGGCCGTGGAGAGCAGCCTTCAGGTTGGGTGCGGTGTGTCCCTCCCGGTCCTAAAGTCTTTGAACGTTTCCCTCCCTATCCTCCCCAGAGGGCTGCTTATTTCTTTAAGCTCAAGAAGAGGAAGAAGAAAAAGGGAGATGGAGAATTAAATTTATTGCCATGTTAGAAACATTGGATTGAAGAATTGATCCCTACGGCTAAGTAATTTCCCTCTTTCGCGCAAAATATAAATAAATCTGTATGGCTTATGCTGAGTGATGAGCCTGGGCTGCCGGCCGGGTTTCACAACATGACATGCCCTTCAGAGGCTCCAGCTTGACCCAATCAACGAGCTATTCTAAATGGTCCTGTTGTTCTCCCCAAAGGGTTTGTCTGCAGTGCCCTGGTCCTGCCAGTGATGGCAAGAAGGGACATGTGCAGAGTCCTTCCTGAGCGCAGCTGGACCCTTGCAGGTGTGGCCCATATCTGCTGATTTTCAGAGCCATAAATAGAGCAGCTTAATTATTATTGTTATCCTTTTCTCTAGCCTGAAGGGGAGGGGGAGGAAGTGAGTGTGGGTGTCTCAAGTGTGTGATTCTGCAACACGGAGTGCTCTTCTCCCTGAAGATTTCAGCTAATTTCTGAGAAGAGATGGCCAGCCTGGCATGTCCTCAATTAATCGCAGGGGGAAGATTTAGTCTTCTGCTCTCACTGTGGTTTAATTTTAGCATGTTTCCCTGGGGTAGCCCTCATCCTGGGCTGTGCTTGGGCTGGTAAGGACCTGCGAAGAAAGGGAAGGGGGAAGTCTTGCCTGGACCCTGTTTCTCCCTGGCTGGCACAGCATTGGGATGGAGATGGAGATGGAGGCAGAGGTGCAGGTGGATGCGGAGATGGAGAGAAGGACAGATGGGCCATGCCCTCTACTGTCCAGGGGTCCTCTGCCCTTACAGCACAGGAAAGGATTTAGAAGGTGCAGGAGTTTTCCTGAAGCGGTGGCCTGGCCTTGTGAGTGAATCCCATCTCTGAAGTGACGACAACGTAGACAGACCCTGGGGTTAGAAGTCCAGGGCCAGAGAAGAGGAGGAAGTCTGCTTGGGGTGGGGGCAGTGTGCTTGGTTTCCAGAAGTGCCAGTGTAGATCACGGACAAAGAAGCTTGAGGAACATGTCAGGTATAGGCTGGGACTGGCCTCTGTCCTTGTTGCCTGTTTTGGAGACAAAGTTTCTCCAACTTCGTCTTTAGTCCCTACAAGAACCTGAGGGCTGGAGGCAGCTCAACCTGTCACAGAGATTGTGTTCTGGGGTTTGACCTTCTGCCTCCCCTGGGAGCGAGTATGGGCTTACACAGAATTTGGGGGGAGTCCATAGAGGGGGATCCTCTTGTCCTTGTGCTTTACTGATGGCAAAAGTGTGTGAGGTGCTGAGTCCCCACCCTGCTACCCTGAGGCTTGAGTTGGTTGTTTCTAAAGGCCCTGGGAACTGGGCTGGGTGAATGAGCACACTTATTGTGAGAGTATAACATTTTCTGTATTTGCATCTGTGTCTGTCTCTCCCTCTCCTCCTTCCTTTTTATTTAGTTCTTGCTGCTGGGGACCCAGGTCTGGTGCATGAGCCACAAACATGTACTCTACCGCTGAGCTCCACCTCAGCTGTAGTTGTTGGTATTTTAGCATCAAATGGTGTCCCACCACTGAGGATTCTGCTAGCTTCTGAATTATGGTGGGGCCCAGTCGGCTTCAGCAGAACTCTGCCCACTTTCTTTGCTGTCAGGGCACAGGCATGGGACCCTGGTTCTGCCAGTCAGATGTTGTTATCCTGTACTTTGAGTGGGCAGCAGAGAGGCAGGGAGCCACAGGGCCCATTCCAGGGTAGTTGTGCCTGATTTGTGGAGGCAGTGTTGGGGGCTGGCCCATAGCTTCAGGGGAACATGAAGATCAGGCCACCGGGAAGGGGTGGGGGCTGTGGACTCTGCTCTGCATCCACAGGCTCATGGTGGTCATCCCATTACTGCAGCAGTGTTTCCAAGGAGGTATAGCTAGCAACCCAGACCTGAGCCCACACTGACCAGGATTCTAGACCTGGCCGTGTACCTGGAGGAAAACAAGGTAGTGGGCTTTTGCTTTTACTCTAAGCAAGGATAGTAGGGAAAACTTGGGCATTGGACCCAGTTTTTTGTAGGGCAAAGCAAAAACAACAGCAACAACAAAAACCAACAAAAGTAGAAGTCACACAATTCTGCGGCAGAAGGCCTTTTCTGCTAGCTACTGCATCCCGGAGACCCCTGAAGGCTAGATCCAAAAGTCAGCAAGGGTGCCTCAGCAGCAGCTCTGGCCACGTTCTCCACTGGGCTTTGTTGTCGTCAAGAGCCTGCTTCCAGGGGCTGGGGAGATAGCTCCGAGGCACAAGTGCCTGCTGGGCAAGTGCAAGGTCATGAGTTCGAACCCTGGTCCCACAAAAAAAAAAAAAAAAAAAAGAGCCTGCTTCCTGCTTCTTGGCTCCTGAGCTCCTGAGCTCCTGGAAGCTCCTCTGGTGCAATGCAGAGAGACAGGGAGAGGCAAGGAGAAGAGAGATAGTCTTAACCAGTATGGACCAGAACAGATCTAGCATTTCCTTTTGTGGAGATGTTATACCTCTAATAATATAGCCTTAGAGTACTAAATTAAGTTTGACAGCTGGCTCAGGGTATTGAGCCACCTATCCAGTAGCTTTTCTGCCATGCCCAGAATTGTCTTCTCTGTGCAGGCTAAGCTCAAGCCTGCTCATGTGCATCTTGTCTCTGGAAAGAACTGGGTTTGGCTTTAGGCTGATGCTTCTGTCCCCAGGGCCTTTGGCTTCTCAAACACAGAGCTGTTGCTCTGTGCTCCTTGTGGCTTACTTTAGCTCTCCTTGTGAATGTAATTGAAATTTCACAGTCATCAGTTTTAAAAATGATTTTCTGAGCTTTGGAAGATGGTGAGAGTTATGAGATGTCTCCAGAATGTTCTTTTACAGAGCTTCTTGCAGAAGTGAAGATGCTCTCTGAGGCCCTTCCCAGAGCAGTTGCTGTGTGCTCCTACTGTGTGCTTCCTGATACCCAGAGGGGAGACATACGGAAGCCTGTGTGTGTGTGTGTGTGTGTGTGTGTGTGTGTGTGTGCTTGCATGCAGGGGTGGGGCGGCTCTGGTACACTCTCTTGCATCCAGGCACAACGGCAGCAGGACAGACAGTAGGCAGAGGGGAGAGCGCAGCCTGAGCCAGAGTGGGAGGGCTGCAGGGCAGAGGTGGGTAGCTTTCCCCGTCTGTTCTAAGCATTGCCTAGGCAGTGGTGTGGCATGTGTTCAAGGGTCTGGAAAGGTTCACCCTGGGTCATTTTGTCTGGAAGCAGGTAGGGGAAAGTATGCAAACTATTCAATTATTATTATTATTATCATCATTACTCTTTTTGGCTATTGGGTGAAATTCAAGGTCTTCACACTGAGCTATTGCCCCAACACTTTTCTTAAAATTTTTCTTTAGATAGGATCTTGCTAAGTTCCTAAGTTGCCCAGGGTGGTTTTGAACTCGCTTTCTCCTGCCTCAGCCTCCCAGAACTTTTGAGTTTGAGTCTGGGTCCTACCTTCTTATGTAGACCACAGTCCTGCCTACTTCCTCTGGTACCAGTCTCCTTGCCTGGAACGGCCACCTCCACTGCCACCTTCACAGAGCCCTCTAGTCCCACTGTCTCTGGGAAGCCTTATTGATGGTTCCAGCTGTGTGGGGAACACACTTCCTCTATGGCATGTGCACCTTCACTTCTTCTTGGACAGCTGAAGTTGTGCGACTGTATCTGTTCTCTGTGAATGCCTGTCTAGCCAGGCATTAGACACTGGTTGAATGCATCACAACCTGTTAATCGAAAGCAAATGTGGAAATGTAGTAACAATAGTGGAAAACCCAAGGAGCACCACTGTCACCAAGTAATTAGTGCTCATATGTCACGTGGCTATCATGTGGCCCCAAGATTTGAGAAGAAAGGTACCTTACCAGCATGCTTTCCCTAAGCCCGGGAGAGCCTGGCTCAGCAATGGTCTATGAAACACCTGAAGGCAGGGCTACAAAGAGTCAGCCTTGTGGAAGAGGAACACGGTGTGGTGATGGGGTAGGGAGGCTGAGAAACCAAATGCAAGGCGGGATACTGGGCTCAATCCAGGAATGGAAAGAGGTGTCGGTGGGGAAACAGACCATCCACATGATGTCTGTAGTCTAGCTAAATCTCAAATTATTCAGAGAGAGACGGAGAGAGAAACACAGAGAGACAGACTTAACAGGCAGTAAGCGTTAGCTATCACTGCTGCTACTGATGAAGGAAGAGGTCCAAAAAAAAAAACCTGGGAGGATCTAAAGATCTGCTAGGTGGTAGAATTCAGTAAGGTCTGAATAATTCACATTGATTCACATTAAATACTCACGCATGAATTTTTCTGTATGTTGGGTTTCATCCTGGAGTTGGAGAAAAGTCAGAGCTGGTCCTGGCCCTGGTGGGGTCAGGCAGTTCATGTGTCGGGGGTGCAGATGATGCCAGTGTGGGAGGTGTGAACGCAGCCAGTGGTTGTGGCTGAGTCACCTCGAGGTCAGGCCCAGGGGCGCTGTGGGAGTCCGAGGCCGCAGAAGTGGTCAGAAGGGCTTTCTGGATGCCAGGTGGTCCTTGGCTTGGAGCCTAGCTTATGGAAAGGGTTTTCTGGGTATTTAGGATGTGGCTGAGAGTCCTGGCAAGCAGGTTGCCGGCTCCTCAGGGCTGAACCTGGGCGCTCCACCTGGGTTACTTCACACCCTCTTCAGCCCTGCATAGTACATGTACCGCTGCTTGTAGTTGAGGCCACAGAAGCTCAGTGAGGGCTGGATTTCCCAAGTTTAGACAGGACTGGCTGTCAGACCATGGGTTCTAACCCAGTCTGCTTGACACCAAAGCTCCTGCCTGGTTGTAGACATAAAAGCAGGGCAGGCTGAAGACACAGTGTACACTACCCCAAGGAGAGGCAGCCCGGGGTGTGGTCTAATCCTGGGTTTGGATGGTTTGGTGTGGGTCAGAGGGGCAGTAGAAGGTCCTCATGGGGGTGCAAGTAGTCCAGTCTGGCTTTTGCATGAAGTAGGAGGGATCTGGGCAGTGTGGGGAAGAAGGCAGGAAGAGGTGGCAGGAGGGCAGTGTCTCCAGGAACTCTGAAGACTTGCACCAAGGGAGTAGAAGAACATGAAAGAAAACATGTCACTACAAAAGCACCCTGGAAAGACAGGGCAATTAGTGGATGGTGAGCGCTCTGCCGCCCAGCCAAGTGACATGGCTGCTGCAGTGCAATGGGGTCTTGCTGTGAGAATTGGGGAGCAGGAGGTGATGTTTACCTCCTATCCCAGGCTTCTTGGGGCTCTTGACTCAGGGCACTCAGCTGAGCGCGGATGCCACGCCCTAAAGCGTAGGAGGAGGCTGGCTTAGGAGGAAGGACGTGTGGGGTCACCTCCAACAGGGCAGATGATGGACTTGAGGATGTCGAAGCCAGAGACACCATTCAGAAGACAGAGCTGATGTGCCCGTGACCTTGGAGGACCAATAAGGGACAGTGAGTCAGAGTTTGGGGCTGTGTGAGCTCCCTTTGCTCACCTCTGGTCCTTTCTGCCCAGGCTTCTTTCTCTGATGCAAGAATTCTTTTGTTTCCTTGGTCCACAGGGTGGGTGCCAGAGGCCCTTCTGAGCCTCACTGAGCCTGAGGGCCTCAGTGAGGTCTGGGTTCTCTACCTCTCCCCCTCTTTCCACTTCTGTCCCTATATTCTCATGGTCCGTGGGAAAGGGACCCTGATTGATCAATGGGAAAGGGGCGTCAGGACACAGAGCCAGCTTCTGATGTGTAGAGAATCCATGTGAACTGCCTGGGCTTCACCCCAAGCTCATAATGGCCCAGCCCACACTCAGAGACTTTGGAGAAGGTCTGGAAGTAGAGTTTGTGCCTAGGCTAGGACCTGTTTTCTGATTGCCAGCCTTCTTCCTGGGACCGGGAGACATTTGGCGGGGCACTGATGCTCTGAGCCCTGAGGTAGGGGTGGGGGCCGCCCTGGCTGCTGCCTCTATGACTCGCACATTGCTGGACTCTCCAGTGTAGGGGCTGTAATGCTAGCTACCAAGAGTGGGCTTGAAATTGGAATTTTCTGGGTCTCCAGGTCCCTTGTCACAGCATCTGATGCTCATTAAATCTCAGGCAGCTGAATTGGCTCTGGGGATGCTGACTGAGCAACCTGAGGGAGGTGGTGCCGCCAGCTGGACCCCACTTGGTGAGGCGCTGGCTGATAGGATGCCGGACGGAGGCACTGGCACCAGGCTCTGGCACGGTCTCACTCTGTGGACCCGTCCGTACCCTGCTGTCTCCATTTTCGTCCAGTGCGCGCAGCACCCCAGGAACTGGCATCTTGGCTGTGGTCCCTCTGCAGCTCCCTAGCTGTGTGATCCTGGGCAACACTGGCTGCCTCGGCTTCCACTTCTACAGCATGCTGGGTCACACAGAAAGTTCTCCTGGGCCTTCAAAGGCCACACAGAGGCATCCCTAGGTAGAGATGCAGATACTGCACCAGTCACTGAAGGGAGTTCCAGAATCTGAAATGTGCACATCCCACAGCCTGTGGTAGAAATGCCACGGGTCCTGACTGTAAGAGCTGCAAAAGTCCTCTGCCTCTCTCGGGTGTCCTACTCCCCACGTTGTCTGTCCTGGTTATGATAGGTGCTTGCTGTGGGCAGCTCTTGGATCCCCTCCTGTTCTGTTAACTCTGTCCTTCTCAGAATCCCTTGCTCACTGTCCTTTGAAAATGGCAGCTGGGCACTGTTGCTGTCGCTGGCCTCAGCGGGCCCTACCACTTCTCTGCCAGCAGCTGGTCCTGGGTCTGCTTTCCTCCTGCTGTAGCCACAGAGCTGGTGTGCAGAGGACACTTCTCCTTCCTTCCCTCGGTTTTTTGCTGGCCACAGGTACAAAGCAGCCCAGGCCAGGACCCAAAGTCTCTCGTAGTCCTTCTGAAAGCAGCTGCTTCTCCTGGTGGGCCTGACCTCTTTCCAGCTGGGGTAAGTCTTACCCACTAGGCAAGAGCCATCTCACCCTGTGTCTCAATTGTCCTTATCTCCAAACTCATTCCTATCTAAGAAAGCTCCTGAAGCTCCCAGCCTATCCACTATGACAGTGGAGGAGGCAGGCACCTGAGCAGCTCCATCCATGGGTGCCGGAGATCCTGCCCCCGCCCTGCCTGGACACCACTAGCTTCTTTGTTTGAGTGTTTATGCCAGCCAAAATTAACCAACACTTACTAGATACTTACAGCATGGGAGACATTGCTCTTTTCTTAAATAAAAAAAAGGAAAGAAAGAAAAAAAAAAAAAACCCACTTTTCTGCTGTCTGATTTTTTGGTCTAGATTTCTCAGCCTTCTGGAAGGGATGCCTTGAATTATTCAGCCTGCAGTGCAGATCTCTGGAGAACACAGCCTTGCAGCTACTTTAATCACTGGAAAGGTTCGGAGTCAGTTATAATCAAGCTGGAGTCAACGTGGAAGTGCTCATCTCTGGCTTGAAAAGATGAAAAGGAAGCCCAGGGAGATAAAATCGGAGGGGAGAGATGGAGGTCAGTTTCAAGGCCCTCTTAGGCCCTTCTCGAATTTCTGGAGGGGGTGCAGTCTTCATATCCCAGATCCTGGGGTCTCTGCTTTCAGCAAGGCTCATACCTGTGTCTCTCTCAACTTTTCTAATGTCAGGTGGAGATAGCTGCTGTTCTCTGCCTATGCAGGTACAAAGTGGGCCAGGAAGAGACTTCTTTCTGATGGAGGCTTGGGGGAAACTGTTGCCTCTTAAAGAGTGTGTGGGTAGGCAGGGAGGAGGATGGGGATGAGGTGGGCAGGCGGGTCTTGCTACCTGGAGGTAGCCTGGGGATTGGGACATCAGGCAGGGCTGGGTGTAAAGTGGAGCAGAGGGCAGGTGGGAGGGTGCTGAGGTAGGAGAGCAGCCCGAGGCAGGTGAGTGCTGATATGCCTCCTTGGTGTCAGGGGTTGGGCAGCTCTGGGTTCCTCGGGTCCCTGCATCCTGGGACTGGGTGGTGGAAGTCTTAGCCAAAGCAGGAGGGACACTTGGTAACACCTCAGCAGCACGTGGTGGTCCTAATTGTGTTGTCTGTGTCACAACACTGAGGGGCCCCTGGGCCCAGCTTAACACGGGGTCTTCAGAGAATGCAGACAGGTGTTGCTGTGTTGTGGGTGCAGGCTGCCTGGCCCACGGATGGTGCAGCGGTGACAGGCCCCATCTGCGGCTGTGGCTCCCCTCCCCCACAGCTGAGGTGCATGGACTCCAGCAGATGTCACCCTCTCCCCCAGTGCTTTCCTTGTTCCTGCCCAAGATCATCAGCACAGAGGGCAGGAAGCGGAGCTCCCTCAGGCAGGAGGCAGGATGATGGTGGTGGGGTCCCAGCTGCTAGGGTTTGGGGAGCTCTCTTTCTGTGTAGCCCTGTGGCAGCCAGGGTGGAGCACAAGTCAGGGATGTTCTTCCGGGGAAGTCAAGTTCTTTGTCTGCTTCTCTTCCCTCGAGGCTCCCAGCCAGCATCTCTGGGAAAGGCGCCTCGTGGCTGACAGGCTGGGTAACCTCTGGCCTCAGTTTCTGTGTGTGTGGGGCAGAATAGGGATTGCAGTCTGAGGCTTGGGCTAACGCCTGCCAAGCCCTCAGGGTGGTGCAAGGAGTCGGGTGCGCATGCCATGCCCTGCTCCAATTGCCCTGTGCGTTGGTGTGTCCTCCTGGAGTCTGGAAGACTTGAATTGTCTGTTGCTTGTTACTGTGGCCTCTGTGGGCCACAGAGCTGATGTACAGCCTGTGGTACCCTACACATTTGGGGGCGGTCTTGAGAAACATTGGTCAACTAGGGAAAAAAAAATCTTTCTTGGAGTAGTGATGTCTCCACAAGAAGATAGGTGGACTCACCCTCCACATTCGTCCACTTATTAGAATCAGCAGAGAGCTGATTGCTTTCTATTATAAATATGTACTGTACAATGGAGAAATAAACCACACAGTGGGTGTGGGTGTCTCTGTCCTGGGAGCTGATGGCAGTTGGATGCTTTTTCTTCCAGGCCTACTGCTATACGTATGCAGGCCAACCTCCCTCCCTCCACCCCTCCTTCCCTCCCTTTCTCCTCTCTCCCACTTCCTCCCTCTCTCCTTCCTCCTTCCCTCCCCTCCCTCCCTCCCTCTCTCTCTCCCCCTTCTCCCCTCTTCTTCCTCCCTCCCTCACCTCCTTTCCTCTCTCCCTCCATCCTTCTTCTTTCCTTCCTCCCTCCCTATCTCCCTCCCTCTTCTTCCCTCTCCTTCCTCCCTCCTTCACCTTCCCTCCCTCTCCTCCTCCTTCCCTCCCTCCTCCCTCCCTCCTTTCCTTCTTCCCTTTCTCCCTCCCCTGCCTTTCTCCCTGTCTCCCTCCCTTCCTCTCTCCCTTGTTCTTGCTCCCTTTTCTCTCCCTCTACTTTTGGAAAAGCTTTTATTGCATGCATATCAGTGATACCATTTAGTAGTCTGCTTTCTCCCTCTCATCATTGGGTCAGACACATCAGCACATATTTTTCTAATGAAGTCTCCCTATCTCCACTGTATATTGTAGTTCCCGGTATTTGAAAAGGAGGGAGGCAAAAGATTTTCTCATAGACCCAAGGGAAAGTCTAAAAATGGAGACACTTCTATAAAATACAACATTTTTTAAGTGTCTATAGTTCTGTGGAATATATGTTTTTCTATCTAACATTATTTCAGAGATATTTTTCTTTCACTGTTATATAATATATGGACTTACCTACATGATATTCAAGAATATAAGGCCTAGGGCCCACCAGATAGCTAAACAGACTAAAGTGAAGAGCCTGGTTAGGCTGAGCACAGCGGTGGCCTCGGAGCACACTGAGATGGCCATTGAGACCGAGCGTGGAGGCACGAGGCTGCAATCCCAGCACTTTGGAGGCTGAGAACAGGAGAATGACTATGAGCCTGATCTACATAGTGAGACCCTGTAGACCCTGCAGATCTTGTAGATCCTGTATTAAAAAAATACAAACAACAAAAAAGAAGAATATGAGGCCTAATTTTCCTGAGACTGACTGTAATTTCAGTCATTTACAAGGTCATTTTGTGTTTTTGTTTTGTTTTGTTTTTCACTTTCAATAAACATTACTTTTTTTTCTTTTCCCCTTTCTTTTTTTTAACAGTTGATACATTGCATATTGTCCTCACAA